>JBAMBK010001889.1:0-93589 GCA_037043435.1 Drosophila suboccidentalis
CACTCATTGTCCGAAAAACGAGCTCTACGACAGGAAGGCAGGCAGCAATGTCTAAGGAAGTGGCAAGACCGCTGGGACTTGTCGACCAAAGGGCGCTGGACTCACCGGCTCATCCCAAACATTGAGGAGTGGGTAAACAGAAGCCACGGCCAGGTCAATTTTTACCTGACACAGCTCTTAAGCGGCCACGGATGCTTTCGCAGCTATTTACATCGCTTTGGACACGAGGCAGTAGGTGAATGCACATGGTGCAGCCACGGCATAGAAGAAGACGCTGAGCACGTAATCTTTTCATGCGGCAGATTTGGATCTCGCAGGCAGCAATTGGAACTCATCCTGGGAGACGCGATTACCGTGAGCAATCTAGTTCCGCTCATGCTGCGGTCACCCCAGAATTGGGAGGAAATCAGCAACTTCGCTGCGGCTATTACGTCTGAGCTGAGAGCTGCTGAGCGTTCCAGAAGAGCAGCAGAGCGACCTTAGTCTAGACGACGCCCCAGCCTTTATGATGCACAGCTTCACGGTAGTACCGTAAAGGAAGGCTCGTTTAGTTTTAAATATAATTTTCTAAGCCTGTACATATATGTTGAATAAAGATAATAAAAAAAAAACAGTACGATGTGGTTTCAGCATTATGATCTAAAATTTATAGAATTTGTAAACAGAGAGTACCCAAAAGGGTTAACGATGATGGCGCCCTCTGGCGGCCAAGAGGCCAAGGCAGCAACCGCACACAACAGATAAAGTAAGGAATGAGATACATATAAAATAGAGACAGACAGAGAGAGACAGAGAGAGAGAGAGAGAGTGAGGCAATAATGGAATCAATTAATGTGGCAATGGAGGAGCTGAGTCCTTTTGCTGAATGCATCGATTTGGCAAGTGAAATCACGCGGATATGCAAACCAAGCAAAAATTGGTAAAGCAAACATTGCCATCAAGCAGTGGGCGTTATTCCAAAGGGGGCGTGGCGCATTGCAATTGCAGTGCAACAACGAAAAAGGTTCAGTGCAACGGGTTGCAGTGTGCTTACAAATTAAAACCGCACGCGCACACAAAGGGCGAGGGGGGCGTGGCACGGCACGGCCCAAAAGGATATATGAATGCGGCTCGGCAAACGGTGCTGGGTGGTGGAAGGGGAGGGGAGGGGAGGGGCAATGATGTTTGCCATGATATGCCTGCATAATTAATTCCCATACACACCATTGGCCGGGGGAGGGTAGTGAGAGGGGGAAGGGGGAAGGGGGTAATACAGGTGGGATGACGCTGTGCCGTGCAGAGGAAATGCCGACAAACGGCAAATGCCGCAGCGCTTAAATTGAAACTCATTCGCACACACACACACACACACGCACACACATGGACTGACAGGCAGACAGAAATTTACATAAAGGAGCCGCACCCTCACACACACACACAGACACAGACGCACACGCCCGCATTTCCCACTCCTAGGTTTAAGTCTACGCTAAATGCGCTTAATTTCCCGTTCGCAACTTTTTGCACACCCTTTCAAAAAATGGGCTATGATGACTGCTTTATCTTGTAGGTATTTTTAAATTATTATTTGAAGTATTTTTCCGTTCCTAGAGATGTCAACAAAGATAAGCTATTTAGATATTCACAAATTATTGAAACATTTAATAAAAAATCGATTTATATCTCCTATTAAATTTATAGAAATTAATTTAGACATTTTATGTTAACTGTTAGTTTTTTAGACAGGAAACAGATACAAATTCTTGAAAATTGTGGAGTCATCATTTATAATATTGAATCAGATTATTTATTTAAAATAAGAAAATACTTTTTTATTTGAAAAAACTATTTTAAAAGTTATTTAAAACTCGAAGGAAATTCAAACTAGCTTATGAACAGGATTTACCCTATCAGATCAAGATTTTGCACAGTTGAAACTAATTAATTAGCTGAACATGTTTTCCTTGAACTCACAAGATATTCAGTATTTGTGTGCAATAACCACAAATTATGTACGTAATGTATAAGAGTATTTAAGAATCGCTGTAAGTTATGGAGCATATTTTTGCAGACATTGTTTCCATTACAACGTGGCATTTTTATGAGCTTCATATGTATATCTGTGTGTGTGTATGGGTGTGTAATTGTGTGCACTAATTTTGTTTTGCTTGCATTTGGCAAACGAATATTGCAAACATTTATAAAGAATTAAGCATTAACACAATTCGCTGGAACACAAAACAATTTGCATTTATGCGCCGCAGCAGCGAGAATTTTAATTGCATGGAAAATCTATGCAAACGAAATAAACAAATTCAATAACTTTTCAGTTGTTGATATTATTGTTAGTATAACAATTAAATTTCTAGTTATTATGAGGCGAATCGAGCCGACACAAGGCGAGACTACGCATACATAAATGCCATGAAAACCGAGTCAATTTAAAATAACGCTTTTGAAGAGATGGCAATTTATGATATTTGTTTACGAAATTCTGTGAAATCATAATTACGTAACTAATAGAAAAATTGATGGAATGGAACTCAAACTCATGGAAATGCCATGTGAGACATAATAAATTCAAGTTCTCTGACATCTTAAAAACTTGGTCAAAAGTTCAAGTCTATTAACAACTTGCAGGTAAATTCAGTTATGCTTAGATACTTTAATAATTTGACTTTGAATTTATTTTTAAGTCTTTATGATAATAATATACACTTATTTAAAGGCAATCCTATTGTGATATACTTATGTATCTGGTATCTTGTTGTGTGAATCTAATGGTTCGTGTCTGTGCTATAGTCTAACTTTTGCTTGGTAAAATATCATATTGCATACTTTTCGCAGCCCGAGTCTATCAATATCATAAAAAAAGAGTAACGACCCAAATCCAACAGATACTTTGATAAGGGTGTTTTTGGTTTCAGCTGCTTTCAACAAGGACTTTCGGCGAGATGTTAAGGAAAGGAATGTTAGCCACATTTGCAGCGACCTTGAGAGTCACGTGAATTGTTTAGTGGTTATGCAGTGCAGTTCGTGCCGGGCTTAGCTCGTAGTCGACATTGACCTTTGGACCCGCACAGCACGAGTAGGAGTAACAATGACCTCAGCGCCCAGGCACGCAACGCAGATTCCAGGAGTGGCAGCATTTATAAAAGTGCGCGATTATCCTCGCCGACGCATCGGAATGAGAATGGGATTGGGACTGGGATACGGCAACAGGAATGGGCATGGGAATAAGAGAGAAGAACACACAAGCATCTGTCTGTGTGTGTGTGCCACTGATATATGATATGGTTGTGCTTGTTGCCGGCTTTATGCCCGCTTGTTTTAGCCAACTCAACGAACTGACTCAACGTGCGGCGCGTGAAGAAAAAGCTAATAAAAAATATTTACACATGCGCGCTTTTTGCTGCTGTTGTTGTGTTCGTGTGTGTGTGTGTGTGAGATGTAGATAGAAATGTATCTTGATAAGAAACGATTCGCCTGTGGCACAAAAGAACTAAGAAGATAGCTTGACTCCTGCACTCACCGAACGATTAACTGACTGAGGGAGTGACAATAAAAGAGCATTGAGATTTTGATTAAATGGAAAACACTTACAGCCCAAACAAATCTGAATAAAATGAGTCATTTAGAGATTACATTTTGCAGAGAAATTTCAATACAAAATAATACTTAAAGGTATAAAGCAAAATATTTAAATTAATTAATTATAATTAATTATGTATTTATGAAATAGATATTTTAAGTTTTAAGTATTGTTACATTTTTAAAAAGCTTTAAATATTTTAATCTTTTTTTAGAATTAAATCTCTGTTATCGACTACATTTAGTTGACTTTAAATAAATAAATAAATAAAAAGACACTGGTGGAAACTAAAGAAATTGTGCAGGAATAAAATATATTGAAACGAAGATATGAAATGATACAAATCAGATGGTTTATTAAAGGATAAATCAAAGTTAAGTTCAATCACTAAAAAGTAATCCACCATAAGTCAAATAAATTGAAAAGGATTGAAGCCTATTAATAAAATAAAAATATGTTTGATATATGAACAGTGTTTAATAGATGTCCAGGGACATTCAATTGCTAACCAATAACAATTCGAAAAAGCATTAAATTATAATTTTAACAGCAATAAATTTGAAGGTGATTTATAAAAGTATCTTTTCAAGTCACTTTGAGTGCTGGAAAAGGTTCGCATTTAACCCACATTTAAGGTTAACCAACGTAAAGGCATTAAAAATCCTTTTATGCCCGATCTGTGTGTGTACCAACATTTTAGCCATTCGATGTTGACTGTTAAAAGTGGCAAGCAAACGAAGCAAAACAAACCCAGAATTTTGAGACCAGAAACAGGCGCCGTAACGGCAACAACAACAACAGCTGACAACCAACAACAACAACCGACAAGAACAACAACAACAACAGTGGAGAACAACAAGCAGAGTTGTTGTTGGTTGCTGCTGTGAAGCGTGTGCTAATCTTATTTTTATGGTCTCGACGGACTTGGACTTGTTTTTGGCGGCTCGCAACGAGTGTCAGTGAATGCCGGGTGCGTAAATGTTGCCAGCCAGCTTATGGGAGTGTGTGCGAGTGTGTGGCTGCATTTGAGCCAAGTTAAGTTATTGGCCAAGTTGTTGTTGCCGCTCGCTTGTTTGCATATTAGTCAGCAGCAGCAGCAGCAGCAACAACTCGAATGCTGTGGATCATTGAAATGATAGAAAAGGGGGAAGGGGGCATGACTTGGAGAGCAACAGAGAACAACACTAAATTGAGTATTAAACGAAAGAAATGATGTCGAGGCTGCACATCGGAGGCTATTAGAATTAATCAAAAGGATTTGTTAGCGCTTTACAACCGCAGGCGGTCAGAACTATAGACTTATAGAGAGGGAGAGGTAGAGAAAAGAGGGGTAGAAAATAGAATGGCCACAAGTGTGGGCAGAGATACGTTTGGGTAGGTAAGAGTATTGCCAACTGAAGATGTTGTTGGCCAGAACAAGAACAAGATATCGCCGTCGTCGTCTGGCAGGATGCGAGTTTTCGCATTTTGCGGTTAGTTTGGTAATAAATTTGTGCTGGCTTATTGATATTTATTATTAGCCCCGGAAATTGTGCTCATGTTCTTGGCCATATATTGTTGCGATAATGTGGCGTTGGGGAATCGCAATCGGGAGGAAAAGGCGCCTTCAGCGAGAAGCATTTGATGTTTTGGCTTCTGATTTAGCTTAAGCTTTCTCCTCAACTCTAAGATTATAATTGATTATATTTGTCGAGGCTTAACGATGTGTGCTCTTTGGGGTTATATTGGCCAATTGAATTGACAACCGGGCTTAAACGGCCTGTGTATCCATAATTGAATAGTAATTGCAACATTTGCTGGAATTTAATCAATAAAAGTATTGGCAAATTCACCACATGTTGGCATTTTAAGAGAGCATTAACAATAAAATTTATAATTAAATATTTTTTAAATTTAAAGCTGAATTCCTATGTTTAACTATCAATTTGAATTCTCAATTAATTGTACAGATATATTTTTTAAATGGTAAAAAAGCGAAAGGAAAAATAATATTATTTACAACTAAAGCAAATATTCATATTGCACACACACCAAAAACTCGAGTATCAGCCCAATTCTCAGGCATTCGTTTAAGCCAAAATCTCAGGCAAGACAAAGGTCTTGACCGTCTTGACATGCAATCACCCCATGATCCCCCCTCCCCATTCCCCTCTGTGAGCAACAGGCAAACGATAAAAATACAAATTAAATCTGCAATAAGCCAAATTTCAATTTCGCATTCGATTTTTCATCGTGTTATTTACAAGCTTTCAATTTCAAATGCGATAACAACAACAACAACTGCCAATGGCTGTCACTATAAACGCAGCAGATTGCATCAGCCACAGTCAGATAGAGGGAGAGAAAGATAGAGAGACAGAGACAGAGACAGAGGCAGAGAGAGAGAGAGAGATAGACTGCGATCAGTATACGTTCAATATTCACAGTCATATTCAAGACCAAATCGATTTCGACTTCGATTCAACGATCGACGACTCCACTTTGTTGTTGTTGTTGTTACTGTTGTTGCTGTTGTTGTTGCTATAATTGTTGTTGTCTTCGTTGTTGTGGATGTTGCACGGGCAATTAAATTGCAAAATAATCATATTTATGGCTTGCCTGCCAACGAGATGGGCAACAAACACCCGCAAATGAAATGAAAATCAATTGCTGAGATTTCGTATACTCTGTAATTATGCAGTGCACGAAATGGGGTATATTGACTATGAGAAACTTTGAGTAAAAATTAGTCAAAATCATAAATAAACTCAAGGAGCTAATTATATTCCATTAATTGTAATTATCAGTTTGTTTTCTAGGGTATCTGCAAATCGATCATATTTATTTGAAGCATATTTAGTATTTTGTATATTATTATTAAGTTGACAGCATATTAATTTGCATTAAATAATCATAATACACAGCTTATTACAGGGCATCTCCTCGTCGATCATGCTTCTCTATAGCATTTCAAGTTGTTTTTTTTGGTATTTTTAGCGAGTTGACAGCATGTTAATTTGCCGTTTATCCGACTCGTCGACTCACCGACTTGGCTGGGCGTGGACAGGTCGCAATAATTGGTAATCGGTAATCGGCAGTCGACAATCGAATATCGGCAATTGGCAATTGACTTTCGCATAAGACGATCTATGGCATCGCATCGCCAGACTAAGACGTTCAATGACCGATCACCCTGTATCGTGGGTGGGTTGCAAGATCCCCCCTCCCCCTTACCCCTTTCTCCCACCTCCTTCCATGTAATTCACTAACGAAACTTTCGCAATACGCGAATCTTGCATATGAGATTCAGTTGACTCCCTGCCATGAAAAGTAAAATGGGGCGAAAGGTTGTTAAATGATTAAGAGGCGTTGCATTAGCGACTCCCCCCCTGTCCTCCCACCCTCCTATTCCCCTGTCCTCCCGTCTTCCGTCCTCCTGCCCTCCATTGGCTCTCTTTTGATTTCGCTAGGTGCATTAGAAAGTTCGTGGGAAGTCTTTTCAAGTTGTTCGCCGACAGGAGAGCCATAACTGCAGAGGGAGGAGGCGGGAAAGGAAAGGAGGAGACTGAGGTGCAAAGGCAACCAAAAGTTTTTCCATTGCCAGTGTGGAAATGCTATTCATAAAGGAAGCAAGACGCGCACATTTGCAAAACTTAAGAGGTGGTAATGAAAAGCGCTAATGCGACCAGTCAAGATATACTATGTATATACATACATATATTTATATAAGTGTGTGTGTGTGTGTGTGTGTATCTGGGTGTGCAACTTTTATGTTAATTGAAGCAATGCGTCAATGGCATTCGTTGCTCTTGTGCTGCAACTTTGGGTTATGTCAACTGTGAAAAGCGCCTTGAAAAGGTGCCAAACAGTTGAAAGCATCTCGCGAAACCAAAGTGTCTATCTCTCTCTCTCTCTCTGTCTGTCTCTCTCTCTATGTAACTGTCTCTCCGTGGGCCGCATCTCAACGTGTGGGCTTTCTTTATGTGCCACATGCTGTTGTCGGCAGCCTGCCCCACAAAAACTATTAAAGTTGCCGCAATGAAATTAAGCAAAGTTCCATCAAAGCACGACGCTCAGGTCAACCACTATAAAACTTTACGTGACTCACAAAATCAATTACAAATTTCATTTCTTGCACTTAATCAAACTTAATTTGAGCAAATAAAAGAATTAATTTATGCTCTGTTAAAAAAAAGGACAATTTAAAAAAATATTATTATAAAAGTAATACAAAATGTTATAGTAATTTTGTACTATAGTTTTAAAAACTTTTACAGTCACGATTTCAGTTTGATGCGTTACTTAAACTAGTCTCAAATGATAATTATAATAATTAGCTGGCAGATTGATACTATGTATTTTCATAGATTAATTGAATGTTAGCCGTAATTTGTCCAGCCGCCCACACAAGTCAACCAACTTTAATCTTAGCCACAATTTGAGGCCTGTTTTGTGTACATTAAAATATAAATAAAAAAATATTTTGAAAAAGAAACTGTGCTAATATTTTTTCTATTTTTTGTATTTTAATGGCAATTTTTGTTGTGGGCGCCATTGGTTGCCAATTTGACGACAGCGGCGGCTGCCACATGAGGCAGCTGCAACAAGTGCGACAATTTTGATGATAAATGATGTTTATTTTTGGCTGGCGACAGTCGGCCAACTAAAGGAGACACTCACTCATGGCAATAGCAACGGTAGCCGACCAGATACGACTACAAGCTCGAAATTGGGTCAATCTTTTATCCGCTGGGATCTCGAGTCTCAGCTCAACTCGGCTCGTCTCGTCTCGCCTCGTTGTTTGTCGCCGCAAGTTCAAAGTTCTGCAACGACCCGGATATGTAGGCAGACAAATAGAAAAATGCTGTGGCAAAGCAACTACTAAAAGCAAAGCCAAAGGCAAACCTAAACCAAAGCCAAAGGCAAAAACAACTGATGCCATCAAAGGCGCGCCCTTGTCCGCCTGGGATTCACTCTGGGGCTGGCAGCAATCGACGGCGTCGTCGTCGTCGTCGTCGCCATCGTCGCCATCGTCTGGAGACCGACAATTTGCCTTTGAGCGACTTCAGTGATCTTCTCGCTGCATTTTAGAGAGGGCAGCGTGTGTCGATTAATCCATTAATTCAATTAAAATTATCTAAAATATAGAAAACTAGTGTAAATATTTTAAAATTATTTTTTCTTTTCCTTAAACCTTAATTTCCACTTCTTAAATTAAAAAATAATATACAAATATTTAATTATAAAGTAAACTATGTCTTTAAAACAATATTATTTACATTTAAGAAACAAATAAGTTTTTAAATTAACATTATTTATTTTAATATTATGTCAATAATATTCAATATTAATATTAGGATTTAACTTATTAATAAGCAACACATTTGTATAGAACATTTTATCTGTTAAACTTCATAGATATATTAATATTGAGATTTAATTTTGCTTAAGAAATAAAAAGAATACATTTAAAAAAAACAAAATTTATTTAAATACCAAAAAAAGATATTAAATGTCTACAAATTTACATTTAAAACTACAGATTCTGAGGCTCTGTTATCTCGATTGTATAATTATAGCTTTGAGATCATTCGTGCCCTCGTGATATGCTAAATGCAGTGTGTTCATCTCTAGTTTTCCGTATCTCGCTTTGGGCATCGCGCAGTTGCATTCAACCTCGGACTCTGTGGCATTTATTGTGTGCACAATGTTGAGTTGTTGTTTTCGGTGTTGTTTTCTCGTGTTGTTATTGTTTGGCAAACAAGCCAGATGGTTAGTTGTAAGTTGTCCGACAACGTGTTGTTCGGTAATTATCTTTTATCAGCACAACGCCTCAAGTTATGCTTCGCTTTTTATACTGCCGCCAGTCTTATCGCCAGCCAAATCTCTTTTTCTCTCTGTCTCACTCTCTTCACAGAGAGTTCAAGTTCAACGATGTCATGTTGTGGGGTCCAATTTCAGTTGTTAGCTTAACCTACGATTGAGAGTTGGGTTGACTTGAGGTTACCCTGTTGTGCATGAGTATAATTAAAAAACGTAACGTGAGTCAAAAAATTAAACTTATTATTTATTTTTGTGTGTGTGTGTGTGTATGTGTGTTTGTGTTGTTGATGCTGATAAGCACGTGGCCAAGTCGGAACAGGTAGCTGGCCAACGTGTCGCTCAGCTCGTTTACAGGTAGACAACAAAAAACCGAGACGAGGTCGCATTTTGATTGATTAAACACACGCATGACAGTTGATGCACTTAGTCTTTATATGTAACTCACTCTGTACGAGTGTGTGTGTGTGTGTGTGAGCCAATTAGTGTTGCTTGTTGAATATTCGGATTTTGGAATTTAAAATTGTAATTGTTGTTGTCCAGGTTTTGGGAACCGTCTTTACACTGCATTTTGATTACCCAAGCGGAGACAATTTTCTGTGTCAAACAGCCAAAAATTGTGTGTGTCTGTTGATTTGGTGTTTTGGTGTTTTGCTTAATTGCCAGAGGCCATTGAGGATTATTACCGGTTGACCTTAGCGCTTAACATTTTGTTGCCTCATCTGCATACGAGCTCGAGGGTGGGGCAGGTACCCAAGGGGTCTGTTGCACGGACAGACAGACACGCAGACAGACAGACAGACACGCAGACCGCGTTGTGGCAGCTTCGATTATGAAATCCCCAGTCGAGTGTGGATTTGTTTGTTTGCATTTTTTGCACATAAATTGTTTCGACTTTGACTATTTTAAATGTTTGTGACTGTTTTTTTTTTTCAACTATGTTTTTTTCCATTTTTTTTTTTTGTTTTTTGTGGGGCGCCCAGAGCATCGTGTGTCTGCCAACAGTTGGAAAAATGAGACAATGTCTAGAGGCCCGGCTTGGAAAATATGACTTTTATGCAAATTGCTTTGTAAATTTGCGATATTTGTTGTCTGCAAGCGGTTTTTCCTGCTCCCTGTTGTTATTTGGCTTGTTTTGCAGTTATTGTAAACCAATTTGCCAACGTGATTTGTCTTTTCTTTTTTTTGGCAGTTACTTCTTGGGCCGTTCCTCCAATGTATATTAGCCAGTGGGTGTCTTTGGCCCGGTTAATGGCTCTGGCTTGCTGTCGGAAGTGTGAAGAAGAGGTCTCTGACTTTTGCCATTCGAGTTCACATAATTGACAGTTTCAGTTTTGTCAGCGCATATTTTATTTATACCCCTCACACATTGATTAAAAAGGGTATGATCGAGTTGGGCAATGATCCAGGAAATGACAAAGAATAAAGTACTTTTAGGCATTTTAAATCTTGTTAAAGATACACCGATTTCTTAATAAGATTTAAAAGGAATAATGTGTACAACATCAGCTTGTTATAAAATTCAAAGTAACACAATTTTCTATAATTTTAAATGGTGCATTTTTTGATAGAAAATTCATTCAAATTTATAACATTTTAAAATTAAGTTAGTTTGCCTACAATTGTTCAGAAGTAATGATCTTTCATTCTACAAAACCTATATTTCCATAGTTTTCTATAAATCTAGACACAGGGTATCTTCTAGTCAAGCCAGTTAAAGTAAAGCAGTCTTACTGCTTACAGGTAATTACTCAAATCTAAGTTTATCTTCACAAACTGAAATTTCAAAGTTTTAAACTGCTGTGACACATTTCTGTTGACCTATTTTAAGCTAAAAGATGTGCAGACTTCCGAGCAAGCCAAGAGATCTGAGGTAAGACCATTTATGTTTAAAAGCAAATGTCACTGTCATTTGTTGGCCTTGTATATTGACAGTTCAATAAGTAAACCAGAAAAAAGTGTTTGAAAGGAAGACCTCCCATTATCGAGGTCTAAAATACCCTAACACATGAGGGAAATCAGGGTAAAGTGGTGATTAGACAACTTAAAGGAAAAAGGAAATACTTTACTCTATTATCTTTATACTCAACTCAACTGGCTCCATAAAAAACACATCCGTTTTGGCAGTACAAAAAGTTTCATATACTTTAACTGGAATATATCATAAAATGCTCCCAAGTTGGCTTAATGACCCATTTATGTCGAGCAGCCAAGACAGAAAACTTTGAACATAAAACAAATTAACACTTGCGCTTATTGCCAAAAATAAAGCAATTCATTTGATTCATTTTGAATGTGGCCCACGCAAAACCGCACAAATGGTCATTGCTTTTGAGTTGAGTGATATAAAAAACTGGCGCAGACATTAAATAGACGAAAACGACGACGTAAAGTCTCGAAATGCAACGCCAGATGCACTTTTTCCAACCCCGCCCCCTTTCCCCCTTTCTCCTCCCTCGTGTAGACGCCCCACTCATCGCACGCCTCATTGCGATGTTGCCAACTTGTTACGCACTGTCTCAGAGACCCAATTGAATGGACGGTCTAGGCCCGATTCCGAACACGGCCCCATCATGCATCATCATTAACAATCGTTGTCGTTGTCGATGTCGTTGTCGTTGTCGTTGTTGTTTTCGTTGTTGTTGTTGTCGATGTTGCCTCCGATGTTTTCTTTAATGTTGCGGTCGCCGGCTTGTCTATTGCCTCCATTTATTTTCCGTCTTTTTTTTGCTGAAACTATTTATTTACTTGCGTTTTTCATATGATTTGCTGTGGGCATTATAACTTTGACATAGAATTTGCACAGAAAAAAAGTACAAAAAGTTCTTAATAACTCTTTTGGGCGAACTTTAAAAGTCAATAAACTATTTCTGGTTTTCGGAAGAAACTATTTATTTTAGTTCTCATATACAATGTATGTTTTGAGGAATCTATTCCCAATTCCAGCACACTGCATTTCCCATAAGAAAATCTAACCAATAATTTAATTTCAGAAAAAATATACATAAAATATTTAAAGATACTAGACTACAAACTTAACTTTTATTTGGTAATGTTTACTAAACCTTCATTTTGTGATTGTTAATCTATGTTTAGATATCATTTCAAAACTTCATCTAAAACTTAACTCCTTTTTTCATAATTTCTAAATTTAAATTTCTGTATAATTCTACTTTTAATCTTTATATGTTTGTAGAGTATTTACACTTCGATTTAGTTTTGTTTACTATTTGCATTTTGTTTACTTTGCTGCCAGTTTTTTGCATTCGCCGCTCGTCTATTTCGGGCCAACATTTCTTGGCACAGTTTCTGGGCTGGTTTCTTTTTTGGGCCCAGCTGTTAACTGTATTGGAGTATGCCGGTTGTTAGCTCTTGCCAGTTTGTTGTTTTTTTGTTATTTCCTACTCTGTTGCTATTGTTTTTGTTGTTGTTGTTGTGTTTGCATTCATATCTCAATTGAGCTTTACCTTTTGTGCCGTGCAATTTGTCTTGGCCATGTTTTAATCCGGGCTAGCTTATCGTAACCAATGTGGCCAATAAATTTGTGGCCATCTTAAGTGTCCCAGAGTCGATAATTTGTTTATTGCTTGCACATTGGCCAACTTCAAGGATGACTGTACACTGAATTTTCAGTTAGTTGTGTGCGTGCTCCATTTCTTATGCATTTTCTCGGAAAAGTGAAAATCAAGACATGGCAAAGTGCAAATCATGGCACTCACAATTTTCACACGTCTCAAAGATCGTTGCCAGCTTTGGTATCCAATAGATCTATGACAGCATTTAGTTTGTGTAAACAAATACTCAACCTATGAGACTGGGGAAGGGGCAGGGGCAGGGGTTAGAGGGGCAAATGTCTGAGACAGCGACACTTCCACTTTCACTAATTGACAATTCTGTAGCTCAATCGGAAAAACAAAAAACCACAGACACCAAGCAGACAAACAGCACTGAACGTGACAACAAGAAGTATAAAGAGCAATATAGATAGTTGAATGAATATATAGAAGGATAGATAGATAGAAGAGAAAGAGAAAGAGTCAGAGCAAGTTGAACAAACAAATATCGATACACTTGACGCCCCCACAAAATTGAAAGTACTATGGGTTAAGCGTCGGTCTTATCGATATGTTCATGTTGTTGAACAGATCGCGAGACAATTTGACTCTCAAAGTGATCAATAATGTTGTGACTTGATGCATCAGTAAATTGATCTTAATTGTAATCATTTGAAATTACATGTAATTTCTCAAAGAATGAAATTCTCTGGGATGTTTAATTCAGCTGATCTGTAATTTGTTCTATATACTGAGCTTAAGTTGATGAAGCTGACTTTCTAATTATATGAATTCCTCGAAAGATATTCACAGTTCTATAATCAAATCATTTTGAAATAGGATTTTGGGAATTGACCTTAAACTTTAAATCAATTCCAATTATCTTAGCAATCTTTTTTAAACTTTTCTTAAACTAAAAATGAAACATACTACAGTGAATATTTGAATCTGAGTTGGTTTTTTAGTTGGAGAATAAACATCAATAAAATAGTATTATTTTATTATATAGATATTATAACTTTATCTGCTTAAGTTAATAGTTACTATTTAATCTAAATAATGAAATCAATCTTTTCTCCTGTTTGACTCATTAAAGTACTGAGAATCCTCTGAACTGACGCCAATCTCTAATTGAGCGTGAAAAAAACATATTGAAGCTCAAAACCTGTCTCGTTCTCATGCATTCCTCACACACATAAGCACATAACGAGTCACAACAAATTGAACCATTCCGAAAGCCAAGAAAGAAGAGTAATTTTCGGAGCACTCTGCCCAATGATCAGGTCCATTTGAGGCCCAGAGCTGTTGGTGGCGTGACTAATACATAAAAGCATGTCAAACAATTAGGAGAAATCGATTAATCAACGTTCTGTCGGGGATCGTACAAAACGCCCAATAAACAGAGATAAGCGCCGGCAAACCCAAAAGAGATCTCTTCGTCTCTCCCCGTCTCCGACTACTCAATGGGATGAGTAAAACAACAACAAAAAGCTGGAAAAGTGATCAATGAAACGCGTATTATGGAAATTGTTGGAACTGCAAGCGATAAACAAAAACATGAAATGGGTAAAGATAATACTACATACAGTAAACACACATGTATGTAGAACACGCAATGCGAGTGGGGAGAGAAGAGAAGAGAGAGAACTGAGAACAGAGAACAGAGAGTTCGAGACAAATATTTGGAGGGGTGGGCGAACTGTTTGCAAATATGTTTTTTTGGCGTGGGCGTTGCCACTTTAAAGCTGTGGTTAACACAACGGTGGCGAGGGGTGTCAGGCGAGTTTGCTTAACAGTTCTCGTCATGCCGCAGACTGAAAGCATTACGGGTGATTGGCTTGGTTCACTCAGCTGACACGCCCACAAATATTTTCCTCCTCAAACATATTTGTGTGTGACGCAACAATGTGTTAGAATTTTTGTTGCTTGATCATTTCAAAAAAGGGGGTAACATTGTCCGCCTGACAGATTGACTGGTAGCGTTGAGAGCAGTTGTCCATCAACTGCGAAAACTCTGCAGAACTGTCAGACAGCGATACATATGAATATACAAATATATATTTACATATATTCATATATATATGTATATATTGGGGGCCTCACAGCCACTTGACAAGATCATTAAGAAGATTTATGCGCTATTAGTAAAAGCAGCCAAAGGCCATAAATAAAATACGAGAAGAACTTGCCGAGAACCGAGAACTCTTAAGAACCGACGTGGACGACATGGAGAAGCTGCCAAGAACGAGGCGACAACAAACCCGTTGACAGATGCACGCCCCACTAACTGGCTCCCATCTGGCTGGAGCTGGAGCTGAAGCTGGAGCTCAGAGCCAACTCCAGAGACACTGTGGCAAAATAATGACACCTAGCATATGATGCGGATAAAGACAAAGCAAAGAACAATTCTGCAATCCTTTACCAGGCAGTTTTTAAATACTCGCACATAAATTATCATTTCTCGAGAAGTGTGAAAGATATAAAAGAGCATTAAATTTTGAAATTTACTAGAAGCTAATGTTGTTGTTGACAGATCTCCAAATGCTCTTCCAAGAAATAATCCAATTATAATTAATTCATATGGAATTGTGATCTTTGAAAACTTTTTATGTATTGCAAAAATGTTTAAATGTTGAAAAATATGAAATATAATAAATATGTTTATGTAAATTAGGGTGGGTAAATTTTTTCTTAGCCAAGGCTTTTAAAATAGTAGTCTACGACGAATTTAAAGAAGATTTGCCCGAGAAACTTTGGGTCTCAAATAAATTATGATTATAAGCCCTTGGTTTTTTAGCAAATCTTCTTAGGATTTGTCTTAAATTTCGATTCTAATGACCGCTTGATCCACTTTAATGTGGATATATTTTCTTTTTAGTAAAACTAATATTTATTTATAAGAAGTACATGAGAATTATTTAAAATTAAATCACCAAATATATTTGATAGATAAAAGATTAAATAAAATAATATAATATTTTTCTCCATACTCAAAGTTTAAGTTAATAAACTTAACAAGATGATCTTGACTATTTCTCTATGTGCATGATTAACAACGTGTAATCACATTTATCGAGTCTGAATGTATGTGTGTGTGTTGCATTGACCATGAGCTGAAAATGAAGGTATTAAGAATCACATGCTTATCTTTGGTATTTGTAATTAACATTTAAATGTGACTCTAATAGTTGCAAGAATATCGCGACATTTGATACGTTTGCATATGACTAACTTGGTACATAATTGGCATTTTTTATTTATAGAATTGATAAACAATTTAAAAGACGAAGAAAAAAGCGTATCATGAATCATTCGTTAATTTCATCACTTGAGCAATTAAAACTGGAGCAGTGCATCATATTGAATGCATAATAATTTGAAATAAAAAGAAAAAATGAATTTCGACAAGATGTGGATGCTATGTGGATGCTATTTGGATGCTATTTGGATGCTATGTGGATGTGTTGATCTTGAAATGTCACTGTCATTGGCTTGGATATTTGCTTTGAGCATTGCAAGACAAGTTCTAATTACTTCAATATTTTTTAATTGAATCAATAAACTAGACTGACTGGATTATATATAGTTAAAATATGTTTAATTTCAATTAAGTAGATAAATATGACATTAAATGGAAGCGCGAGCATTCAAATCACGCGAATGCAGCTTGCTAAGAGTCGTAAAGAGGTAAAGAGAGCAAGTCAGAAAGAGAGACAGAGAGAGAAGGGGGCACATGTCAAACAACGAAGGCTGCTCATAAGTTTTGCAGAGCACATTTCTTGCTGTTGCCGCTGTCTTCCCATGCTGCCCCTCCTCCTCCACCCTGTAATAGCCACAACATGCTAATCAGATTGCACAAATATACAAATACACAAATACACAAAGCTGTATGTCGTTCGTGTCTCGCCAGTCGCAAGTCGCCGGCGTTATGTCGCTTCGTCTCGGCCATTTCGTATTTGCAGAGCAAAATGCTTGGAAGTCAACTAAATAAATCACTTTAATTGTCGCCTTTAGATAACGGTTGCAGTGCGTGCACTTTTATTAGG
Source organism: Drosophila suboccidentalis (assembly GCA_037043435.1). Classification (NCBI taxonomy): domain Eukaryota; kingdom Metazoa; phylum Arthropoda; class Insecta; order Diptera; family Drosophilidae; genus Drosophila; species Drosophila suboccidentalis. Next base: position 16,971 of record JBAMBK010001889.1, read on the forward strand.
TGAAATCTGCAACAACTCACACACACGCACACTTGCACACCAGATGAGATCAGCGCGAGGCCGCATATCAATTGTACTACTGAGAATAATGAGTACTATAAATAAATATGACACTTATGGACCGATATTTTATTCGGCCGCATGAGTCAGCACTTGAGCGGCATTTCTGCATTTGCATACAATTAAACACATCAAAAAAAAATAAAGCAAAACAAAACAAAGTTAAGCCGCAACATTGGCAACAATTAACGCAACTGAAAAATGATTCACGCACACCGAAAGACTAAACGGAAAGCAGACGGCGCAAGTGTGAGACGCCGAAAGAGAGCAAAGGCGAGAGAGCGAGCCGAATGCAAAGCAAGTCCTCCAACATATTGACACCCACTCTCTCACACGCATGCTGTGTAGCCTTAAAGAAAGCTCAAGCAGTTGCACATGCACAAGCATGCTTGTGCTCACACTCCGGCCCCCCCACGCACACAAGTGCACGCGACGATCGCTTTATGAAGAGAGAGAGCAAAGCTTTTTCACTGCTCCGACTGACAACAGCAACGGCTGCTGCTGCTGCTGCTGTGGCGCTGCTGTTCGGCTGCCCTCAGCAGAACGAAAAGAATGCCCGACGTGTTCGCATCGCTAAAACTCAGCGCGCTCGTGTCATTTAAATAAATGAAATTAAACACACGCGACAATAAGAAAATAATAAAAATCTAATTGAAAAAGTGAATACAAGTGCTCAAAATATAAAAAAGTGGAACATCAATAAATATTTTAAACAATCACAGTGCTAATAAAAATATTGTTTAAAAGCCCACGATCGAAATTTAAAAAACCGCATGGATTATAAAGCATTTTTAGCACTTAGTTGCGGTTAACACAATCTCAAGTCAATTTGACAGCTGCCGTCGCCGGTTTCGTTTTTTTATTTTTACTTATTTAAAAAACAACATTTCAAAAAAAAAAACAAATCCACAGCAAATTTACGCATACATATTGACAGCATTTTGAAGAGCAGACAGCTAACAAATTGTCGAGTTTTTTTGGGTTTCAATAAAAAGCCACAAAAAGAAAAAAACCACTTGAAATTGCAAGTTCTGACAAATTTGTTGAGTCTGGGCAGCTGCTGTAAAAAAACGAGGCGTGTGCCAATAAAAAACGAAGCTGAAAAAAATCTAAACACATATTTAGCAACGCGTTAAAATTAAACAAATATTTCGTGTGACAATTTGAGCGACGACGACTATAAATAAATTAATTAGAATCTCAAAAAAGTTTTGAAAAATAAAACCGAAAATGTTATTCGAATGAAACAATCATAAATAATAACAATTACAATATTGAGTTTAATTACAAAGTATTTGCGAAATAATGTTAACAATGTTGCTACTGTGGCCAATATTGCTGCTGCTGCTGAGTCCCGTCCTGGTGACGTCCGACAGAAATTCGGAACGCATTGACGTTGTGACGAGTCAACCAGACAAACTGACCCTGAGCCCAACAACTAACGAGCTGAACGACGCCGACGCCGACGACGACGACGATTACTACAGCGATAATGAACAAAGTGATTCAATCGACGACAGTGATTATGCGACGCTTAATGCCAAATACAAGCACAGAGAGTGGATCAGGATAACTCCCCCTCCACCGCCAGCAGTATCCTCCTCAACCCCCTCTCCATCCCCATCCTCGTCATCATCATCGGCAACAGAAACAGCATCGCAGCATTTGAAACGCGTGCCACGCCATCCTCAGCGTTTGTTCAGCGATAATCGCGTGGATGGCGACGCCGCCTTTGATGAGGTGAGTTTTATTCTTCTTCGCTGGGTGGCAAACACTACTTCGTGGAAATCATAAAATCATCGTTATCTTTGTGTGCCTCTCTCTCTCTCTCTCTATTTCTCTCTCTTTGCCTATGTGTGTGTCTAAATATTTGCCAGAGTGCAACATACTGTGCGTGGGTGGCTCGAAATGTTATGAACATGCGCAACTCGTTCATTAAATTCCTTAGCTCTGCAAATGCGAATTTTATTGGCTTTAACTTAAGATTTATGGTGTAAATATTTCATGCTGATTTCGATCTAGATATAGATAGTTTTCTATATGTAACTGCAATATAATGATTTGCACTTTTTTATCAGTTTTAAATTTCTTATGAATTTTTGTGTTATTTAGGCTTATTAATCTGAATATACACAATAAAGTAATGGAAAACCAGTAAAATTAAGATTAATTCAGTTAATATATCAAATTGCTTCAGATTTAGGTATAAATAATTTTCTAGCTATATGTATTTTTTATATGCACTATAATTTACCCGTTAATTTTTATTTATTGTCAGGCTAAAAGCAGCCGACACAACAATTAATTTAAAAATATGACATTAATTTTTAAAAAAAGTATATATATTTAAATTACAATATAAATTAAAATAAAATTAAAAACTAAAAACTCTGGAGAATCTTGTTTTAATATTTTGCTAAATTTGAATAAATATTTAAATGGCAAAAATACTAATTTTATATTTAGTAAAATCAAAACTTAAATATGTATGTACATTTTACATACAATTAATTACTTATTTTCTACATTCAATCCAAAAATAATTTTAATTTCTCTTTGCGTTCTTAAAAATATAAAAAGATTGTAACTGTAATAATTTTAAGGTAGTAAAAGACTTACTTATGAATAGAAAAAATTTTCATAATTTTTATTGCTGTTGATTTAGTAGCATTATTCATAGAAAATTTATTGATCAACCCACTTGTGTATGTCCAGGTTGCCTCTGATTGTGCATTAGAAGTGAATGCCTCGCCTTGAACCTCAAAACAGCGGCATGAATGAGCGAATGAATGAGTGAACGAAACGAATAAGCGTTGTGTGAGTGTGAGTGTGTATGAATGACTAACCCTGAGCCTGAATCGTGTTTATCTTAAGCAGCGATTCCAGGCTCCATTTGAGAAGCCCACCCGGCAGCAGAAGCAGCAAAAGCAGAAGCAGAAGCCGCAGTTATCCAATGTTGGAACGAACTGGAACGCCTGGCAATTATGAAACGTGTTGCGGCAGCAGCCAATTTGGTTAACAAGCCAATTTCGCACAATGCTTCTCGTAAATTGCATGATCGACTGTGGACTCCACACACAGATCCTCCAGATCTTCATGATCTTCAGGCTCTCGATCAGTTTCACTTTCTGGCCTGTAATTGGGCCAAGTGTGCCGACAAAGAGAGAACCCGAACCCGCTACCGAACCTGAACCTGACTCTGAACCTGAAACTGACTCTGACTCTGAGCCTGTCTTTTTTATTGGCTCGAATATTGTGATCACAATTCACAACTGGAAAAACAGACATGTGGTCACAACGGTCACGTTAACTGATAAGCGGCGATCAGTAGCCATTTAGGGCAAACTGTGAGAGGGACTTCACTTTCCGTTAATTGCCTCAATTGACTTGGGGAGCCACCAATTGGTTGACATGTTGTAACTGTTGTCGCCTTAATATGCAAATGAGCTCCAATTGCCGTCTGACTCCAACAGATCTTCTATAGAATTCATTTAAGTGTATTTAACTGATCTTTGATCATTTGTTGACTCACAAATATTACTTGAATTCAATCCCAATTAGCCAATGCAAATCAGAGCAAGTGAGTCATGGCGAAGAATTTGAAAATTTTGCATTGTGTCGGAATGTCCAAGCTCTCATCCTGAAGATTGATCAAGTGACACATGACAAAGAACTTACAAAATCGCAAGTCCAAAAGTCCAAGAAAATTTTATTTAATCAGGGCTCATTTTAATTCTCATTTTTAAAAAGAAAAATGTATTTGAATATTGTGAATACTACTAAAATATTACTATAAGAACTTTATCTAAAAAAATAAATTTTATTATTACGCCTGACACTCGTTATTATAACATATTGTGGGATTCCCCAGTATTTCATTGAGCTTTAAAGAATGAGCTTTCTTATAAATAGAACATCACTCACTCTGTATATTTGTATCTACATATGTACATATAAATCAAAAAAATAGAATCTAAGCACATTTCATGGGGATTTCCACAGATGAAACACGAGATGGACTTCGCGAAGATTAAAAAGCAAGGCGACTTCAATTTGTTGTTGCTGTTGTTGATTAATGTTGATGTGTGCTTCCAATAAGTTGCACTTACAGCTTATCGCTTCAGTTATTTGCAACTCTAGAGCTGCAGGTACCATCCTTCCCCCGCCTCCCCTTCTCCATTGCGCAGATCAGAGGACCTTGACAGTTATTTTAATAAGCTGAAGCATGGAATGAAATGCATAACTAGCTTATGATTGTGCACCTACCTGTCTGCCACATCGCCCTGATTCCTCCTCTTGAACATCTCCTGGAACTGCAACTGGCTTCCTTTGATTGGCTGACCTTTAGCAGGAATTTAATATCATTTTTGTTGGATGCTTCTGCTTTTGCTGTTCCTCTTTGTTGCAATAACCTCGGAGCAATGTGGCACAGTCCTTTGGCTTTGAATCACTGCACTTGTTTCCTTCGTTTCGCTTCGTTTCGTTTCGTTATGCCTGCTTTATTATTGCTGTTTACTTTGCACGCATTCCGTGAGGGAAATAACAAATAAATTGAAAATAACTTTCAAATATTTCTCATATTTCACAAGCTATGCTTTACATACATTTGCATTGCATTGGCATATTTCTTCATATTTAAATAATACATTTGGATATGTACTGGCACATATTTATGTGTTAGTCACACTTTGTAGTACATATCAACTCAATAGGTCAAATGGGTTATCTCTGCATTTTGTGTTAGCTTTCGCTATCAATTCATAGGCAGCTTTTCAATGCCACAGCATCCGCAGATCGCTTATCAACAACAGACCTCGGTCGAAGCCCGGGAATCTGAAGCTTGGCGACTCTACGAACTACAAACATTTTTATTTAATTCAACGAGTATAATCTAATTATATTCTCTCCGGTTTGCCAGTGGGTCAATAATTTACATTCCTCTCATAGTGCCGGCAATTCATTGAAATTAAAATATTCACAATTAATCAACATTGCAAAATGTTGTCTTATAAAACAGCCACAGCCAATACAATATTTATTTTATTTGCACCCATTAAACAAGTATTTAAGCGGACAACACTCCGAACAATTTCAGAGAAGCTTATCGTCATTTTAAACACAATTGAGAGTTGTGATTTATTATAAACTGACAAGATAAATATTTATTCTGATAACTTTTCATATTTTTCAATAATATATCTTATTGTTTATTTGACACTTTTAACTGGCAATTCACGTTCTTTTTACTTAGAAATAAGATAATTTAATAGTGAGAAGAACTTTTAGTGAAAGAGGAAAGCACTCAGACACGAAAGAACAACATATCATATCAGATACACATACGAAAGTGCCTTTGATTGATCACGTTTATACATCCATCAATCAGGGAACAGTTAATCCTCTCTTTACAGCCTTTTTCCAATTGCAACCGCTTTAAGTTCTTAACTTTGAGTGTTGCACTTTACAAATTGCATCGATTGCAGCATCGATTCGTGATTTGAGGAGCAGACCGAGTTCTCCACACACTAATTGTAAGCTTTTAAGCTGCCGCATTCCACTTGGACATACCACAGTGTGTGGCACAAATCCTGCCCTGCATATTGCAACAGTCGAAACTGTAAAAATTTGAAATAAAAAGTAAAATGTTTCTTGCCACATCGCATGATTCAATGAAGACCAAAAATCTTCATGGTAATTTTGATTTATTGGCATTATTTATTTATGATTGCGCTGCCCGCAATGTCATAACTCGCACTAATGACAGGCAAATCGGCTTATGACATAATGGCCAACATGCTGCCTATATGTACATATGTACATATATAAATATATTTATGTATATTTGTATATTTCGGGTATACGCGATCCGGCCGTGATTTATAGGCCAACCGAGAAATGCGGAAGCTTTAAATTTATATGGCAAATCTATAAAGTTTTATAAGTATTATTAATAAATACACGTCTTGTTTTCTGCCTTAATGAACGAGGAAAACCCAAAACCGAAAACTAAATTACTTGAAACTAAAAGCTGAAAAAACTGAAAACTGTCAACCCCGAAAAAAGAAACTGTCGCCAAAACAATAAATTAAGATTTTGGCATTAGAGTTGTTGGCATTTCGGAAATCTTTTTGGGCTGCTGTTTATAATTTACTGGCCCGGACTGTTTGCTGGCCGCTTTTTGATTGATCGTCGACTTGTTGGCCATTAAACTGGCGCGACTGCCAAGAGTCGTTCAATTAAAACACTACAAACGTATGCAAATCTTTCCCCCACGAAACCTGCACACTCTACACACACTTTTCTTAACCAATTAATTGCCAACAAATTGGAAATTAAATATATACACAACTCTGGCAAACTAAAGTTCATTAAAATATTTCCTGTGATCTATATGAGTTAAGATAAGTTTATAGTTATTCGCATATACAGAAGCTATTTCTGTTTTAGTATAAATTTCATGAAATTAAATTGTATATTGAACATTTATTATAACATTATTTATAACTGAATTTATGCCTTGCAAGTGTGATTTTATTCACATAAAATATATATGTTTATCGACACGTTTTTCTTGATACTTGAGTGAAATCTGAGCAAAAGTTCTTTCACATCTTTATACATAAACTATTTAATAATATTTGGTAGAGAATTGAACAAAATACTAAGAATTCTAGCTAATATCTTTTAGTTGCACTTAGAATTTTCGACAAATCAAAGAGTATTTTGGATATTCAATTAAAATATGCAGAAATAATAGTTTATATTTACATTTTCATGAAATAAATTGATACTTAAGTGAAATCTGAGCAAAAGTTCTTTCACATCTTTATACATAAATTATTTAAACAATTTTGGTAGAAAATCGAATGTAAATACTAAGAATTCTAGCAAATATCTATAAGTTGCACTTCAAATTAGTATTTTGGTTTTTCAATTAAAATATGCAGAATAGAATTCTTGCCATACATAAACGGAAAATATCCATCAACACCTTTGCTTGATACTTGTATCAAATATGGAATATTCATGCAATCCATAAGGAGCTAAGATCTAGGCCAGATGCTAAGCACATGTTACAAACTCCATCAGTTTGTTGTGATACTCTTTCTGTACTGGTTAATAGAACTAAATCAGGCAAATTGCAAAAGTCAATCTGTGGCAGAGACCGTTTCCCAACACAATCTCTGATGCAATCTCAATCTTGATCTCGGCGTATTTGTCTGTGTTGCGTGTTGTGTGGGCGTTGCAATTAGAAGAGCTCCGTCGTGTTCTTCGTCTTCTTCTTCTTCTGCGGCAGTTCGACGTCTCGTCGGGCAATCAGTCAATTCAATCGCAACTACACACACACATACAAACACATACATACACATATCATTTCATCAGCTGTGTTGGGGCCACATTTCCGGCATATTTATAATGTTGCTGATCGTCTAGGTTTTGTTGCCGTGCAACATGTTGCAGCAACGTTTTCATTTGGCTTAATTGGTTGCGCCTCGAGCGGTTCTCAGGCCGGCAACAACATCTGTTGGCAACTAGCAACTAGCAACAGGCATCATCATCATTTTCAACATCATCCTCGTCATTGGCTGTCATTGACATTGGATGCTGTTTGCCTTTTATGGCCCATAGGCGGCGCTTTTGTGCCAGCGCTCGCTCGCTTTCTTCGCCATTTCTCTTGCTCACTCTCTCATTTATTTTGCTCTCCCTCTCATTCACTCATCTGCTTTCGTTTTCGCATTCGCCAAAGCAAACAAATAAAATTGTCATAATAAACAGACTGGAGAAAAGGACAGCCAGATGGACGGACAGACGGACGAACATTTGGACAGCATTCATTTCAATTTCCATTCGCTCGTTAAAATTAAAAAGCATTTTACGCACTCGCCCAAAGGCCGCTCACATTTTTTTAAAAAGTTGCCTCGTTGAGAGGCACAAAAATTGTGTACAAATGCTGAAATGTAAATGTTAAAATTGTCTTTTAATACGCGTAGTTTCAATTAAGTTATAAAAAGATATGCAAAACTGTTGCCTTTTTCTTTAATTACTTAAGTTTATGGCCACAGTCACAACCAGCTAAGAGTCAGCCTAATTGCCACTTTTATGTCAAAAAAAAATAAAACAAAACAAAAACGAAATAAACAAAAATAAACCGAAAAAAAAGAGTGAAAAATTACTTATAAGCATTTCACATTACGCATTCGCCATGTGGCCCGAACAGGGTGTCTGCCTGTGTCTGTGTCTGTCTGTGTCTGGGCCATGTTTACAATTTCTAAATGAAAATATTGAGGCGAAATGTTTTCCGAAACGATGCGCTTTTCTATGCCTAGCTTTTAGCCAAATTGCAACATTTGCAGTTAACACAAAGAAGTCAAAACAGAACAAATAAACAAAGGAATGGCTAAAAAGCAAACAAGGAAGATAACAAGACAAACTTAATTAAACGTAACGAAGCTTGTATGCTCTACTTGGCTAAAGAGTTACTTGGCTTATTTAGAAACACAATATAAGTTAACAAATAAGCTAAGAAGTTGGCATAAATGGGCCAACTGTAAAGGTTGTTAACGCTCTTGGTTATCTGATAATTCACATAAGATAATTTTATATGAGACTTAGAAATGTGTAAAATTTATGAAGTTAAAAATTAAAAAAATAAACAAACTGGAAACAATAAAAGAAGACTTAAAATAACATTTAAGACTGCAAATTTTACTTTATTTATTTGGCAAATTCGAAAAGTGCTCAGGCATCAAGTTTCTATTGAAATGGCACTACAAAAAGACGGTCTTGGGTTGCGGATCAAGAACTGTTGTGTTGGGCAACTGAAATGCTGAAATACTTGTAAACATGCATTCAGACAAGTAGATACGAGTACATAACATATGTATTCACATGCAGTTGGCCCGTTTGTTGTGCTCTCTTTTCCATAAACAAATATTGGGCTGACTTTTGTGTTTATTTGCACAGTTGGCGGCGAATTTGCCGCTTTGCTGAGTCGCATGAGGGTCGAGGGGAAAGTGGGAATGAGCCAGTTCCTGCTACTGTTTTGACTGGGCTCATTCAGACAGGCAGTGACCACAGGCGAGGCCTCTAAGCCAACTCCTGGCTGGGAGGATCATAAAAATGAAAACAGTTCGGGGCGTGCTATTTGCATTTGGCTCATAACTCTTTTGATTGCAAATAAACCGACGGACGGGTTTCATTCAGTCGATGTTGTTGTTGTTATTATTGTTGTTGTTGGTGTTGGTGTTACCTTCTGGGCAGGCTTGCTCATAAAACGCCAGACGCGAGTCACACCCACGCCTGGAATTCACAACTGGAAGGCATCCTTCAAAGCTGGAGGCAGCCAATACAGACCTAAAAGAGAACAAGGCATATGCAAATGAAGTTTGTTTTTATTGTTTGGTCCCCCCAACAACAACTGTTTTCGAATACTGTCAATACTGTCTGTTCTCAGTTCTCTGTTCTCGGTTTCGGAATGGGCCTGTCATGGCTGAGCATGCGTAATGAAGCTTAAGTAGAACTGGTTATAAAAACTGCCGAAGCGCATGAAAAAACCATACCTACAAAAAAGGTGTTTGAACGATGAGCTGAAAGGTTCAGGCAAGTAGCAAGTAGTTAACGAACTGAAGCTGTTTGCTACCAAAGGGGATGAGCTGTGTGTGCAATACCATTTCAGACCTAGACAATGCAGAGAGTGTGATGAAAGGTCATCAATTGTCGTGCTCTGCTTTCAAATCTATGGGAACTACATTTAGAGAAACTGGGCCTCAAAGGGTTAAACAACTCAAAGATATTTTGTAGTAAAATGTATGGAAATCTTATGTCAAATAAAAACAACATTTATATACAATATTTTCACCTTCCTTTGATAAGCGCAGACATTGGTTTCTTAATTGATTTAACTTGATTTCTCAAAAAATACAGTGATCAATTTTTCACACATCAAACAGAGATTAATCATTTTTATTTTTAAATACATTTTGCTCTGTCTCCAGCTATATTTATTAACAAAATATACATTTTTTTCGTAATGGTTGCAAAAACTGTATTTCTTAAATTGATGATAACCAATTATATGATTGTTCTGTTTAAAGAGAATTAAAAAAAGTTGCATAATTGAAATATCTGAAAATTAAATGGCATCCAAGAGCTTCAATAAATAAATTGATTATTCCTGTTAAATGTAACCGCAATCTGTGGAAATTCTGTTGAAAGTTGTTGATAATGCAAATTGATTTTAGCAGCTGGCTATTAAGGCCAGTTAAAAATACAAATGCTGGCAATACGGTATAAGCAAATTGCAAATATTCAAGTATTTTAAAGACATTAGGGTGTGTGTGTGTGTGTGTGTGTGTGCTATCGGTATACACACATGCGTATCCTGCGCCCGACAGTATGCAATAACATTTTCAACAGCAAATTTAATGAATATGTTTGTGGGAGGAACGAGTCAAATTTAATTGAATTTATGCATCTGATTTATGGCATGTTGTTTTTCTGCCTATAGGTATGTGTGTGTTTTACTTGTTTAACGCCACAATTTGCGATTTAACACGCGCCGCAAAATCATAGGAAATTGCGTGCAACAACAATAACAACAACAGCAACAACAAAAACAACAGCAAATACAAGAGTAACATGAACATAAGTGAAACACCTGAAAACATGCGAAATGCTATCACTTTCAGTTCAAAAAGCAGCGCAAATATCATAAAGGAAAAAAAAAAACAACTTTTACAATTTTCAAATATTGATTTTCAACAAAGGACACGCTTTTTGTGCTGTGGTCATGAAAACTAACGACATGCATATAACTGACACATAATGCCAAACGCACAGTACACAAATGGCCAAGAGGGGGCGAGTTGCAAGGAGAGGGGGGAGGAAAAAGGGGACACGACGTGGGTAATAAATGAAGTGTGCAGCCAAGAAAAATGGCGACAGTCGCCATTTTATTTGTAGGACAAGGACTCGCATGGCATCCACATCCACGTCCACATCCAGATCCACACAGCACGGCAACCCGTTAAGTGAAATGGCCAATGCCCTGGGCATTATGGTAATGCAACACGGCTGCATCTGTGGGTCGACTTGGGTTTTATTTTTCGGAAAAGAAATTCACTTTTATACCTTATTTTTGTACGTCAAATATAAAATTATGAAATAAGTGTTTTCCTTTTTTTATTTCTTTTTTTAACTCAAAGTTGTGAAGAAAAATGTTAAGAAATTAAATAAAACTATTAAAAAAAGGTAATTACTGTTGCTAAATAAAACATAAAGAATCCATGATAAATATATTTGTACTTTGGAAAATATTAAAATAATAATGTGCGTGTCCATGAACTAATTTTATTGAGTTGTTGTTGATTGGATATATTCCATTGATTCCATTAATATTGTCAAAAATCTGCTTTCTATATACCAATTTAAACTTTTCAATGCAGCTTACAATTTTAACTGAAATTTCTAACATATTTTGCAATTTTTAGAAAATAAACATAGAAACATAATCTATTAAATAACCAATTACTTTCGTTTGCATCGGATGTGGTTATACTTTGACTTCTCCTCTGCATTATGCAATACATTTTGCACGTTCTTTTTATTTACTTTTCGCATTTTTCTGGGTTTTCGGTTTTTCAGTAAATATCCGCAAAACTGTGAATGTTTCATGTTGATTTCATGCTCCCAAAACATATTGAAATAGTGCAATAATAATGAAAGCCGCCACGCGAATCGCAATAAAAAATAGAGCATCTGAAAGGTGCACAACTGAAAGGATTCGCCTATAAGTTACCCTGTAATCAGTAGAATAATTTGAAAGTCTACAACTTCAGTTATAAACTTATTATATTAGTTATATGTTAATTGTTGTTAAAGGTTAGCAAACATAACTTAATATACCCCTTGACTTATTCCGGTTGGAGGGTATATCTTTACGAGCACATATGCATATACATTCTATATGATTTTTTATATGGTCAAACCAGGGCAATTGCAAAAAGAAAAAAACGATAGAGAAGGAGCATAAAAAGTGTTGAAGAGCGAACGGAAAGTGGCAGATGAAACATTCCACTTTGCCGGAGTCACATTTCAATTTAATTTTCATATTCTCCTTTGCAGGAGGGCTATCAATCGGACCAAGCAGTCGGCGTATTGACCGCCCAGAAGCAACAGGAAGTGGGCACCCAGGAAATGGTGCAAATCAGTCGACGTCTCTACCAGGAACGCATGAGGAATCAATTGAGTAAGTCTACAAGATATACTAGATTTGAAATGGGAGGCATTGGCGCCATTAAACGCCATACAAATATACATACATTGAGAAAGGGTACAAAATTATGCGAGTTTAGTTTCTGTGTTCTATTTGTAATTCTGTTACGCTGTGAATTACCAAAAGGCGCCCCCCACATCATCATCACGTTTTGGCCATAAAAAATGTGCTAAGCAAAAGGCATTTCGTCTGTGCTAAAGACAATGTCGGCATCATCTTGTTCTTGTTCTTCTTCTCGTTGTTATTGTTGTTATTTATGTCTGGGTTCGTCCGGTTTAAATGGGGTGTTTTGCCTGGTTTGCTTCCTGGTCTAATGTTTTGGCACGTGACTGCAAACTAAAGATGATGAAACATTGCCAAGCAGCTAAAGCTAAAGGGCACAAGACCATGTCGAAAATCCAGTTTAGCCCAAAAGCAGAGACACTTTCTAAATGGCTAAGAAACGCACAAAAGAAGCCACCAAAACTTGCTGCCACCGCCCCACCCAAAGCTCAGCTCAACCAAATGCCACACATTTTCACTGCCATGTCGCTTCATCAACGACTTTTCTCTCTTCCCCCCTCCTTCTCTCTCTCTCTCTCTCTGTTTTTCTCTGTATTTTTTTCAGTGCACTTTCGTTGCAATTAAAACGAGTTAACTTGTCAACATTCTTGTTTTTGTTGTTGTTGTTGTTGGCTGCTCTTTATTTGAGTCTTCTTTCTACTTCCATGCTCTTTACGCTAGCCACAGTTAGAGTTATTCTACAGTTGGAATATGATTGTAAAAACTAGAGTTTAGATGATCTTTGAAAAATTATTAAATGTATACATTTTTAAAAATTAATTTAACACCGTAGTAGACAGCAATATTATCGACTGATTTTTTAAAAAAGCGATCAAATGTTCTTATTAATTTATGAAACCCATCAAGCTACCTAAGCTACAATTCTTAGCTTTGATAATACATCTCCTTTATCCAATTTTTAAATTAGTTTATTTAATCAGCTACAAGTTTTATTTAAAGTTCTTGCAGTTATTAAAATTACAGTTTACAAATTTCATTAAAAATACAATTATTATTATATTAACTATACGTTTAATGACTAAAAATATAATGGTTTAAACAAATTTATTTTTATTTAATTTGCTTAAAATGATTCCAAACCATATCTGTTTTGTCTTTCCAGCATTTTTTAAATGCCCATTTGTAAGCTAGAAAACAGCTTTAAATAGAACAGATATTAATTTTTATAAGATACTCAATTTTCTTAATGACAAATATTAAAATAAAATGTTTGTAATCCCACTTTCTCAAATTTTAAAATTAAGATAACTAATTTAAAATAGCTTCAACTAGCCTAATTAAGTACAATTAAAGTGTATACAAGTTTCAGTGAGCGTCCAATTAAATTTTCTGGCGTTTATTGCTGTGGCATTTCAGTCTTGTGCTGATCTTACCAATTACTTCATTAAAAGACTGTGACTATCGGGCATACCAGCAGCAACAGCAGCAACAACAACAACAACTACAACTACAACAACAACAACATTTGCTCAGCACAGTCATTGACAATGAAATGTGAGCTCATCGCGTGTATCTTTTTCGTTGCCACTTCCATTCGGCTGGAAAATTGCCATTTAAAAAGCGCGTGAAAATTGTCTTTCTCTCTCGGTCTTAACAATTTTTTTTTCATTATTTTTTTTTTTTTGGTGAACCGTTAAGCGCGTGTGGACAACAGCGACGTCACCACAAATGAAAGTGTGTCACTAAGCCTGGGAAATTGTTAACTGATATGCCTCAATGTAGTTGTTATTTACCCTTGTTGTTGTTGTTCTTGTCGTTGCAGTCACATGTTGTTGTTGTTGTTGTTGCTGACTTTGCCGGCTGCACTTTAAATGCGTAATGATGCAACAATTTTCTTATCACATTTTTGTTGTCATTGGCAGCGAATAAACTGAAAGCCGCTTGGACTCGGACTCGGACTCGGACACGGCTTTTGGTTACAATCAATTCTTGTGTATTTGGCTCCCGTTTATTGGCATTTGCCAAGCGACATGTTTGCTTCTTAACCGTTATCTCGAATGTTTGCTCAATGTTGTTGCTGTCGGTTGTTGCTGCTGGTGCTGTTGCTATTGCTGTTGCTGTTGCTCTTGCAACTGATTCAATTGTTAGGCATGCAATTTTCCATGGCATGCAACGGCTGAGATTCCATGGGCTTAGACACTGTCCGCACATTCAATGGACACTCGGAGTGTTATTTATAATGGCATTCATTCATTTGTTTGACTTTCTGGCGTCTCTTGATTCAACTTCCTTATGTGGCTCTGTAGTACATATATCGATAATCAAATACCAGATGAATCACTCAGTGTATTCTTTTGATTACTCGTATCTATAAGTAATAGAGCACATATATCCATCATTTATTTAGATTTCAAAATGTTAAGATAAGGTTAAGTAAACATGAACAGTTACGGAAATGAGATGTATCTTGAGATACATTGATAAATATTCTTCCTGAAAAATAAAGTAAATCTAATCTAAATAAACATTTTTTTATTTTTAAATAGACGTTCAAAATACGTGATGATTTTCAATTATGTTGCACTTTTTAAAAGTATTTTATTATTATTTATTTCTATTTATTTAAGCAATATAACGATTTTAAATTTTGTTGTGATAATATTAAACTACCAAAAGTAACTTAGTTTCGAAAGTACTAAAACAAAGACATTAAAAAAATATTCCTTAACTGGTTTGGCGTTAAAATTGTGGGTTAAGTGCTGTTCGGAATATTAAAACTTAAGAGCCGAACTTGAGTTCGTTGTACTGAATAAATATTTTAAAAAAATTTTGGGGCAAATATTACCTTGCAAAAGAATGAAAATGTATTTCTCAGGGTTAGATATTGAAATTTGAATGCGCTTCGGAAATAAAATAAATTGATAATGAAAAGGCAATAAATCTTTGAATGTAAGTTGAGAATGTTATAGCCTTCGATATCAATTAATATTTATCGCAGGCATTAAATTGTTACATAGTAGTTTTTAATCAAGTTAACGCACGCGTTTCTCGCGCGTTTTTAATCGCAGTTCAGTAAACTTAATTTAAGTCCGACGATGCAACGTTCAATGTTCGTTTTACGCTCAAAATAAATAAATAAATAAATATTGCAATAATCCAATCAGTTTAATCAGTGAAAATTCTCAGCGCTAGCGATTTATTCGCACGCGTTTTTTGTCACGTGCGGCTTTTGTCGCTTAAAATGGCTGCGTTGTTTTTATATTTTTCTTTGACATTCGCTGAAATATAAAATGTTGTGTATTCATCTTTATTGATCAGCAGCAGTTTGCACCTTTATTGCCAGTGCCCTGTATGCATTAAGCGTTGGTTTTGTTGTCGCCAGAGGCAATAATAAAAAATACAAGTATTTTGCGTACGCAGTTTTTATGCTGCCTCTCGTTATCAGCAAAGCGTCGTTGTCTGTTGCCTGTGGCCTGTTGCAAATGCCAACAAACTGCGCCCAATAAAGTCATAAAGTAACAAAAGCAAACAAAGCAACAGATGTGAAAACAGCACCGAACACCCACAGATAAAAGCACTTCAGAATCAGGCCCAACGCCCATTGGTGTTAGTGCCGCCATAGCGGACATTTACTGTACTTAAACGTCATACGATTGAATCAACAAATTGGCAGACAACTCGGCGACTGCCTATCAAAAAGCCACAGTCTGCCAAATGAATTATTCAGGGTGCCCAATTTGTTATTGCCCCACGAAGCCATCTTCAACAATGTGAATGTGGCGGATGCTGCAAGCATCTTCATCTGATGTTGCAGCGTCTGTTGCTGCTGCTGCTGCTGCCTTTGAACTTGCGCCTCCTGTGGGTGAAGTCACTCGCAAATTGCAGCACTTATCCGTGACCGTGGCGTTGCATTCAACGCCCACAATTCCCATAAAGTCATTAGTCTGTCGTAAAATGCTACTTGCCACTGCAACCGGTATGGCATGCCACATGCCACATGCCGCATGCCACAGGCAACTGCTCGTGTAAGCACAAGTATCGAAAACCCCAATTAGGAAATGCCTTGATACATAATAGTCTGTACAAATATTCAGTTAGCACGCTGAAGGACAAGAGATGCTCTTCCAGACAGAACAAAAGAAAATAATAAGCAACATTTTAAAAATAATTTAAATACATATGGGCATTTCCAGAAAATGTATTCAAATTATTTATTTAAGCAATATACGCCTGAAGAAATTCAATAGGCTGATCACTCAGATTCTACAATGGAATAAATTCACTTTTTCCATATTTTTGCCCATTTTCTTAAAAATTGACTTCCAAAATGGACCGTTTGTATTTTAACGATCACACTTAGTAGAACAGTAAGATTGTAACATGAACCATTTTAATTCTTAGAAATATATTGAAAGTTTAATTTAAAACAAGTTTTGCAAGTTGTTTTCGATGTAACAAATAAAATTTGATTAAAAAATTCTTGGTACAAACTAGGTGGTAATCTAAAAAAATAAAATGATAGTAACTTATCAAAATTATTTCTAAAATGGAAAACTGCATTATTTTATGTAGCCGAAAGCCTCTGCAGCTAGCGCTATACTTACCCCTTGTTAGTTTTAGTTTTTTAAGCTTAACTATCAATGTTAATAAATAAATAAATAAACATTATTTTATTATGGTTTAAGAGTATTTTCAACCGAATTACACGCCACGTTTCGTAGACTTTTGCATTTGTCAAGATGAAGGCAAACATGACTTCCATTTTTCGTCGCATTCGCGATGCATTGTTTTCTATAAATAATTCAAAAACGACAAGTCTTCAAAGATTGTCTTTTATCAAAAAAATAGTGTTGATAAAATGCATTAAGCACGTGAGAAAACAGCTTTGAAAATGTCAACTTTTACCACATCTTTTTTTATTTTAAGACGTACAAATGTCGAGTTCTCGATCCTGGGTGAGGGTGAGAGAACAAAATTTAAAAATGACTTTACAAATGTACAAATATATTTGATTTAAATATAATCATTTTGGGCAATTTACCCTTGATTATTAAAAATAATAAAAACGTCATTTCAATTTTAAGAATTCGAAAGAAAATTAATTATACTGTACTGAAGTGATTGTTGAATGCAACAATAATGAATGAAAAATATAGTATGCATCTTACGCTGTTCAAGAACTTTTCTTTTGTTTCCCTCGCATCTTTCATTTACTTATTTGTCTTTATGGATGCCTCTTTGTGAAATGCATTTTCCTTACCGATTGAATTTTACCATTTATTTACATGTGATATTCGCTTTTAATTAACGCAGGACACTTGGCAACGTCGCATCAGCAGCGGATTGAGAACGAGGCGCATTGCAAGTGGCCACAGCCGCGCGTCATCTACATGAACAACGAGACGTCGAAACAGTATATTCCACGTGCAACGATTCTGCATCGCTGTGACGAGACAACCGGCTGCTGTCCCGACTCCATGGTGTGCACGGTGAAGACCAAGGTGACGGTGGAGCTGCCCTTCTGGGTCATGGCCACCAACAACGTGCGCGCCCAGGCCCAAATGGTGCCGCTGACCAATCACACCGAATGCGAGTGCGTCAATTTGGCGGCACAGCGTCGCAAGCGGAGCTCCCAGTGCCACTGCCCCAAGCACTTCACCAACTTCAGCAATGTCACCTGGCATCGCGGCGTCTTCGCCGCAAGTTGCCGCTGCGATTGCCACCTGAGCGACGTGACGTGTCAGCGCATGAAGAACGGCGAGGAGGGATTCGCCATGTCTGAGCGCAGGTCAGTTAACAAAACTAACTCCTTACTTCACTTTACTTTGATTAATTTATAGTGTTGTGAGTAATTTCAAATTATCTAAATAGTTGTTGTGCTCAATAAAAATTACAGAAAACTGGCGTAATATTCTCTTCTGATAAAATATCTCCCAAGATTGCTTTTAACTTTAATTTATTACTAATTATTACTATTATTAATTATTACATTTAATTTATTGATGCCAATTATTAAGTAAAATATTTACGGTGTTATAAATTACTAAGTGTGTAAACTTTAAAGCTTTTTTTTTTTATTTAGTGTATTTAATAATAGGATTTTTCTTGACTTGCAAATTTAATTAAGTCAGATTTCAAATTTGTAACATATCTAACCATCGTCTTTATGTCTTCTTCAGATGCATCCTTCGGAACGAGTGCAGCCAGCCCATCTGCAATTTCGGACTGTACAGTCCGCATAGTGGACGCTGTCCGCGTCCATCACAGCAACAACAACAGCAGCGTCAACTGGGATTCGGTTAATCGGAATGGCTTCGATCGGGTTTCAAGTCGAAACTGCTGCCATTTAAAACATAGCAATCCAGAACTGTGCATACATTTAATTATTATATACATACAAACACACACACACACACACATACATACATAAACACACACATATATACTACCTACAGGCATACAACATTAAAGCAATAAGCAATAAGCATTATCCACTGTGCGATACAGTGGGCAAGTCATGGGATTAGAAGCAATGTTTTCTTCAAATTAATATTAAAATTAACATGAGAGATTATAAATTATTGTAGAATTTAGGATCGGAAATGAAAAACAAGATTTGAATATTGAAATTAAAAATGCATTTTATTAAACATTTAATAGATTTAATAACGACCTTTACCTTTGAAGATTTTAAACTATTGAAGTCTATTAAATTGTTATTGCATTTTTTTGTACTTGGGAAAAAGGGAACATTTCGTAAAGTTATTTGAGAATTAATAATATATATCTTTTACTTGTATTTACAAAGTTTAACTTATAAACTTAAAAGCATTTTATTGAAAACATATAAATATTTAAAAAAAAGAATAAGATTTTCCAAAAACAAATACAGGACGACTCTCAGTTAGTTTCTTAAAAAACTCTTTATAGATTTAAAACATTTTTAGAATCGAAAACGTTGCTTTTAAAATCATGATTTGCTTTTGTATCAGTTAGGATAGTGTTGTCTCCGATTTCGAACTGATTTAAACCCAAGTGAAATTATATTCGTTTTCGAATCAGTTTTCGAATGCCGAGCAAAAAGTATTGAACCAACTAACATTCAATTGTACTTAAGTTTCGTGTTTAAGCTTCAACTATAAACTATACTTATATATTACGATTAAACGATACAGCTAGTCAGCGATCGCAGATTTGTCTACTTTCTGAGTATTGATTGTCCTGTCCAACCAGAGCACTGTCCAGGCGATCACTCCCAGTGATCCATAGAGGAGAAGTCGAACATCCAGTAAGTAATACTGCCAGAAGTTAAGTTCCCTGGATGGACTATAAAGATGCTGGGCACCTTTATGTCTTATTACATACTCCAGCCAATAGAGAGTCAAGTAGCTGGCATTTAAAGGACGATCCCGGTACAGCAAGGAATCCCTCTTGATGTTACTCTTAAATTCAGCGACAGTTAACAATCTTTGAATGGCATTTGACAACTCCACTTGGCTGACATTGTGCATGTCGAGGGTTAATCCCCAACCCTTGTTTTGCATTTTACGCAGATTTGAGCGCTGATCTCCCACGCGAGGCAACCCCAGCAAGGGAACTCCGTGATGCAGTGCCTCACTGAGGCTGCCCTTGCCACCGTGCGTGATGAACAGCTTTGCTCCTGGCTGGCCCAGAAGCGCTGCCTGTGGCCACCATTTGGCCAGCTTAATGTGTGCGTGGGTCAAGTTAATTCCGCTCGCATTGCTGCCATCGTAGGTCCAGTAAATGTCATACTCCGACAACTGGGCAAAAGCCGCCGTAAAGCTCTGTTCTAAATGGACGGGCGCTGTGCGCCACGTGAAACGCGTGCCCAGACTGAAGATGATGAACGGCCGGTTGCCTAATCCCATGTCCAGTGCACTGTCAACCGTTGACTGCTCCATCACAATGCCACCGATGTCCAGCAAGCTGGGCAGCAAGGGCGCTATGGGTCCCTCGCTAATCGTGTGGTGATTGTTCAGGGCCAGGACAACGCGACGACGCATCGCCTCAAAGCTAGGATAACGAGGCGCCGGAAAATGTGTGCTGGAAACAAAGAAATTAATTAAATTAATTAAGCTCTTTTAAATAAACTTATCTTATCTGAAAATGACATGTATTAAATATTAATAAAGCAAATTCAATAAATTAGTTGAGCATAAATAAATGTATCTTATTTGAAAATCGATTACATACTTATAAATCAAAATATAAAAATTATTTGATAATTTTTATGAAAACTAATGATATATGAAAATCTAGTTTCTAATTAGTATTCTCCTTAAATTGAATATAAAGAAAATACAATAAAAATATAAGAATTTTCTAGTCAATTCGAATATATTCTGAAAATTTATCAAATTTGCTATAGTATTTTTATAGTATTTTTTATTGATTTGATTTTGACCACCATAACTGTACGATTATTCCTCAAAATCTTTAACATACTCGTAGTTTACTTATTAGATAGCTCTATGATATCTTCCACATATATTTCAGAATAACTTTTTTAATATCAGCAAAAGTCTAAGAACTCACCTGTAAATCCGTTGCATAACCTGTCTGGCCAATGTCTCCGATGACTTCTCCCACAGGCCAAAGAGAAGGCCGGCCGGACCAGTTCGCTGGCGACTATCGTACGGCTGTGGGACGTACCAGCGTTCCTCGGGATTGCCCATCAGACTGTGGATAAAGCCAGTGGGCTGCTGGGTGTGTATGATGACCACGGGGCAATCGAAATGGGCAGCGATGCCCAGAAGATGTTCATTGAAGTGATAGCCAAGCAGCAGCAGATCATAGCGAGGTGTTGGGACATGTTGCATAAAGTCCAGCCAGGCAGGTTGACTCAGCAGTTCACCAGCGAGTTCCAGCTGAGCGAGTGTCCACTGTAGGCGAGTCACAAAATTGTGATTGAATTCGGGCGACTGTTGTTCCCTTTTCGCCGCCAGCTGCCAAGGTATCAAAATGTGAGTGAGACGAGTACTCGAATTAGCCGCCAGCCAGAAATCATCCTCCAGTGGCAATGTGGTGACCAGTGTCAGCTGATGGCCACGTTGCAACAGCACACGGGCCACCGCCAAATGGACGAGCAACTGCGACCGATGCACATTCACAAATACGCCGAGAATGTGACTCGCCGAGCTCCCAACAATGCTCCAAATGAGCAGGGCAAGTGAATAGCTGACCGGCAAGTTCATAACTGCGACAACGACGGCATCCACATTAACGGCCCATTATGTGGGCCTGGTCGCCAAGCAATCAATCAGCCTGATAACAGACTCGAAATTTGCTTACACAACCAATCGGCAAAGCAAAAAAAACACAAGGGACTTATTCGATGGACTTTCAAAACATGAGCATATCGTGTAATGAGTAATACAGTAAAACTTTCCTATACTGAACTTCAATATAGTGACTTGAATTACAGTATTTTGGTTACACTGTTAGTGTATTTAATTAATTTTAATAATGGGCTTAGCTGCATATAAATTTCGCAGCTGAAAATTAAACTGTTTCACGTTTTTGCCATCACATTGCTACTTTTAAAAATTCACTTTGGGAAAGTTGGACTGTAATTGATTTAATACCCTACAGACTTTCAACTAAAGCGTCGGTTTGGACATTTTTCAAAATTAAACAAAAATTAAAATACAAAAATTTGAAATAAATAAATGTAAAGCAGGGATTACCGGTATTAACCGATTGAAATTGGTAACCGTAACTGAAACTGAAACATTAACCGAAAATAAACTTTTATCTTATTCCGATACCGAACTTATTCCAACCAAAGTAACCGTTTAAAAACCGGTTCATCCATAATGGTTAATTTCAGTTAGTTAATTTCATGGTATTTAAAAACAAAATTTAGTTTTTACTTTTGCCCTAATCTAATATATATTTTTATCTCAATAAAAAGATTTAAATTTTCTAAAATATTGACTATTTGTTTTCAAATTTATTTGATTGATTTGTATACCGAAATCATACCGGTATTTCGAAATCGAAACATTCAAAATACCGATACATAAAAATTTTGCGTAACCGATAACCGAAAACCTCAGTGCGAACATAACCGAAACCGATATTTTTTTCGCTTTGATACCCTGATATAAAGCTAAAAAAAATATACACTTTTAATATCATGTTTTTAAGACTCTAAATTATAAAAAATTATTTCTTGGGCAATTTCGAGAAGAAATCTTCATGAAATTCCTTGATAATGAGCCTAAACTTGTCCGTTTGCTGGGCCAGCACGAGTTTATAGTCATCGTGCTCGTTGTCGAGCATTTCGTCAGCCTCGCAAAGAGTTTGCAGGTAATGCAACCAATTGGCCTCCAGTTCGACGATCTGCTGACGTGTTTGCTCCGACATTGTGACGCGATATTTATGAAGCAATACAAATAGCTCCAGCATGGGCGTGAATCTCGCCTGTTTCAGGGGCAAAGCCTTGATGAGCCGCTCGAACAGCTGCTGGGCAATTGCGGATTCTCGCAGGGTACGTGGCACCTGCATCACCTTGCGCTCATTGCGTTCCATGTAGCGATAGACAGCTGTAGATAAAGGGGAAATTCTAAGGCTAATGGATATTTAAATATTTAACAACTTACATTGTATCAAGGATGTTGCATGAGCCAATAGAAATTGAATGTTTAACGCCTGCCACTTCTCGATCCAGTCGAGGAGTGTGCTCTTGATGGGATTCTGATTGATGAGCACAAAATGCACATGGGCAATGGCATCCACAAACGAAATGTCATCGGCCAGCGAACTGTAGTACTCAATGCCACCCTCAAAGACACCCGCCGTTTTGGCACTAGCCACCAATCGTTGGGTGAACTCCTCATCTGTCATCTCCCAGAGCGCATGATGCTGCAGCCAATGTGCCACATAGTCAGCAATCTGTTCCTGTTGCCTGGCAATTTCCGCCTCAATGCTGCGCACCAATTCCGAGCACTCAGCATCCTCGCGAAACACTCTAGCGAATCCTGATCTTCGCCGTTCCTTGGGCAACTTCAGCTTATGGCCCAGTCGTGGAAACTGATCCACCAAACAGTTTACACGATCGATAATGCCACGCAGCACTCTTCCAATTATCTGCATGTCGGGTGTGAATACTATCTGAGAGTCCCTAACATCCGATTCCATGACCAGAATGGGCCTCGGCGGCATATCCTCCCCGCAGTGAAGCGCAGCCTGCAGCGACTCCAAGGAACAGCGAATGCAACTTAAAAAGGCGCTGGCCAACATATCATCAAAGACATTCACATATTGATACCACTCGCTGGGTAGCTACAAATAAATTTAATTTTTTATTTAATTATTATTTAATATTTTATAACATATAATATTTTAGTTAGTTCCAAAAAATAAAACTCCTTTTTACAAAAACTTGTGTAATTTTTTCTCTTTTAATTATGGGCATATAAATAAATTTTTAGGAATTCCATTTCAGTAATAAGGTGATTAAACTTATAATTGCGAAAAGTCTACGAAAACCTTTAAGTAAATTTACAAAAAATATGTTAAGACATTGTGAATTTAGATTTTAAAACTTTCAATGTGTGTGTATTTTTCTTGCCAATTTCTAAAAGCAAATTCAAAAAATATATATATATATATATTACACTTCTAGTAATATTGCAACATTCATTAAGCAAATCGCATTTTGGCGAAAGTATTGCTGGACAAAAAAGGCCATATCTCCTCAAGTATTTCGAATTTCAAAACACCCTTTTAGGACGGTATTCTCAAATATCCAAGCTATAAAAATTAGCAAAAAAAAAATCGAAAACTAATTTTTGCCAAGCAGCAATACTCCCTTCAAAAAAACAAGCGGGAAAGGCTATAGTTGAGCTCCCGTTACTTATTTAAAAACATTTAAAATATTTTTTATTGCATGCTTTTAGGCACTAACATTGCTTGAAACTTAAATCAGCCATTACCACCTTTCTTTTGTCCGATCTTGTTGCTTTTAAGGACGATAGCTTTAATTATTAGATAACGTTAATTACCAAAAAAAAATACGTGCTATTCTAAAAATGGACATGACGGACATGGCTATCAAAAATATATATACTTTATAGGGTCGGAGATCCGAAAGTTAAAATTCTAGAGCATTCATTGTAGACACATTTAATATAAATTATTGCTGCGTTGCTTACCTCATCTGTGACGTCCTCAAACTCTCGGGCCACGGCAAACATGAGTTCCACAATGTTGTTGTAGTGCATCCGCAGAGCGGTGTTTCCGCGGTTCAACCAGCTGCTCAGCTGCTGCTCAAAGACGGCGATGTCGACGGCGCCACTGAAATTCAAGCGGATCATGATCGTGTCACAAATCTTCTCGCAGTTGCGAACGATTTGTCGATTGGCCCGCTTGTAGATCTCGACAATCTGGCGGAGATACTCGACTTGCTCCATGGAATCCTCCAGCCACTGGGCGTAGCCATCGCTGGGATCGACAATGGCGCCGAAGGTGATCTTGTAAATGCCCGGCGCCAGTTGGCGATCACAGGACGAGATCAATGGTCGCAGCAATTTGCGCTCCCGATCCGTCAGGGCGTTCATGATGCGATTGTAGTCCAGACACAGTTGCAGCACGCTGTTGTACACATACCTCAGGGTCTCGTTCCGTTCGTAGATCTTGCGAATTGGCACGGGGATGGCAAAGGAGAGACGCTCAAAGTGCTCGGCCTGTGTGTTAATGTCCAAGACGGTGGGATCAATGTTGCACTGCAGCAATGTCTTGGGCTGCTTGCCACGCACCAGCAGATGACGATCGAGTTTCTGGCAGAGATTGGCAGCACTCTTAACATAGGATTGCTGCCAATTCTCATAGGAGTTGTTCATCTCCCGCTCGAAGTCCGAGCGCAGCAACTCGAACTTGGCCATGACTCCAATTGCTTGGGGCACACTTGGCAGCCAGGCGTTGTTGCTGCGCACCAGACGATCGTAGATCCACGTCAGGCGTTCCATATTGATGCGATAGGCGAGCGCCCGAGATACATGTTGGGGCAGCCAGGATTCATGCTGCTTGCCGCGCTCCTGGAGCAGCTGCCTCGTGGTGGCATCCATGTCCTCGCTGAAGAGCTGCCACACGTAGCTCACCTTGCGCAGGTAACACTGCCGCAACGTGGCATGGTACGAGTAGTAGAGCATCACATTGAGCGCCTCCAAGGCCTCCTCCACGTTGCACACACGCCGAAAGACATTGGAGATGAGACGCTGCTGAGTCTCCTCCATGTGCCGCACGCTCCGTCGATAGCTGGCCACATGTTCGTACCACTCGCCACGATGTACATTCAACATGAGATCCTTGGAGCCACAACCTCTGAGTTGATCAAGTGCTTGTACAAATTGTTGCTCCACACTTGAGGCAATCTTCTCCAGCTGCTCCCCATTGGTGCCACTGAATTGCGCCCTCTCAATGTTCTCCGTCTCATCCAGACGTCCAAACACAATCATCGACTCGCATATGTCCATCAGATCACTGAGGCGCTCCATAAAGGCATTCACATGGTTAAAGATGATGCCCTGATCCAGTTGCCAGCCAACTTTCTGCTGCTGCTGGCTCACATGCTCCTTGTACGCCAGACAACACTCCATCGACAGATTACACATTTTAATGCCAAAACGTGGACGACCCGCCAGGATCTCCTCCAGCTGAATCTGCTCCGTGCAGTATTTAATAATCTGATTGCTGAGATTCCGAAAGAGTATCGTGATCCCTTCAGAGCTCTTGTAGTGCTCCGAATGCAGCCAAATGAAATGCATCAGGTGAAGGATGTGCGGCAGGAGTTGCGTCACAGCCGCCGGAGTCGCTGCCTCATCGATTTTGGCACAGGGCGCCACCAGCAAATCGAGATACTTGATGTTGGACATGGCCAGTGTCTCCTCCAGCTTGGCTGCCTCAATAAGCTGCTCGATTTGTGGCATGTGCACCGAGTGCCACTGCCGCAACACCTTGAAGACACGCTGCACATCAAACTGAACCAGCTGGGAATTCAATCCCTGCAGCACTTCTACTGCAAGAAAAGTTGAAGTATCTAATTAGTGGCGAAATCTAAAGTCGAGCAAATTAAAAATTCGGTTAAGTTAGTATTTCTATATTCGGTTATTGGTTACGCAAAATATTAGGATATCGCTTTCATAACGGTTACCGGTTATACGTTTTTTTCGGTTTCGAAAATCCAACAAAATAATAATATTTGTTACTTTTACAAGGCAATTATTTTGTAGGGAATACTTACAGCGATATTCCCAGAACTCGAACTCATCGCGCACAGTGGCCAAATCATTGGGCACGACCAGAGTTCGATCGCCCAGGAGCGTGCGAATCTGCGTCGTCCAGTAGACGGCAATGCTCTCCAGATTCTTGAACAAGGGTCTATCGCACACAATATGCTCGCCGCCAATCTGATGCAGCACAAATGGTACATAGAGAATCGTAATGCCGCCAATCTTGGAGTTCATGGCACAGAGGAAGGTCAATAGCTTGTCGAGGCTGGCACAGAAGCGAGAACGTACACTCTCGTTCCAATCGCTGTAGTTGCGAAAAATGGGCGCATAGAATCTCTCCAGCAAATTCATTAGGCAACCATCGACATCGCTGTGCACGGTGCCAAAGTGAATCTCGTCGTGGAAGCCATCGACAGTGAATATCTCATTGGGCTCATTGCGCAGAAAGTAGCTGATATCATCCACTGGCTCGGAGGGAAATCCCAGGTATGCGGTCAGCCTATTGCCGTCATAGAAAATGGTTAGCAAAAGCTCGTTAACCTCAAGCAGCCAACGTCTTATGATATCCAGCGATTGTTCATGCCAATCGCGTTGGTTAAGCGAGTACAGGGTGGTCATGCGCTGTATATACTCGACCAGTTGATTCAGCTCCTCATCGCTATAAGTTGGATGGGGCGTCGCTGGACGAATCTCCTCTGGCTTCACCTCTTCTTTGCGCTCTACTCAACAAAAATAATCGACATTAATTATGGGCGCAACGTGTTTTCAAATTATTTTACCATCATCATCGGACAAATCCGAGTCAGTTAGCCGTTCATCTTCCACAGCACTGGAGGATGTCATTTTCTTTGTTTAATTTACTTAAAATACACAAAATTAAAACAAACAAGTCGTTCCTATGGCAGCTGCATTTCAAAAGCCGTTACTACTGCACCCAAAACAGCTGTTGATGCTGCGCATGCTTTACAACACTTGAATGATATCGAGTGAGTATATCGGTGTGCCACCACAAAATGAAATCGAGTACGCTTATCGATACATCTTAAACAATAGACGCCATTATTTTATCGACGTCTGAATCAATTTAGCGCGGGCGGCCATGGCGAAAAACACTAATAATAACATTGCAGCGATGGATCAAGTCTGCAAAAATGCCAAAGCACTGTTCCCAGAGTTAAATGTGCAGGTCAGCGATATATCAGATCCCACCGAAGCCTTTCTCACCCGGGCACTTGTGCATTGCCTGCGAGCCTTTGGATTTCGCGTCGAGCCGCCGTACAACGTTGAGAGTGAGGCCAACGACACATCAAAGGCGAAGCGCATATTTCTTGGCAAGCTATGCCGGCAAACGCAGAGAATATTGCAGATATCGTTTCCCAGCATGACCTATTCGTACTATGATATCATAGCGCCAAGTAAGAATGCATTGAAATCCAACATTTGCATACATTTCAAAAATTGTCCGTTTGCAGCTCCCAAAAAGACTTTGAACACGCTGGATGTGTTGTGCAACTACTATTGTTTCTACAAGATGCACAAAAAGGAGGTCATACCACCCATAATGGAGCGCCACCTGGAGCGACAGTCCCTTATTGCAGTCATAGCGGCCAACAAACGCGAATTGGAACAACGAAAACAGAGGGAAGTTCAGGATACAACTGATATTGCCAAATGCGAAGCCAACATAAAAAAGCTACAAGAAGAATTGCCGAAAGCTGAGTCGGAGCTAAACAAACAGTCGAAAACCTTGAGGCAACTGCAGTCAGAACTCGCTACGCAGGAGGAACAGCAGTCGGAAATTCGCAGTCAAGTAAACCACTTGGAGCAGCTCGTGGTGCTGGAGAGCGATATGGTGGCACTTCAAAAGTTGGTATTACCCATTTTGTATATCCCTTGTCAACCTGCAACTTATCAAATAACACTCTAGGGAGACGAAAGAGCTAGCAGCCCAAATTGAGAAACACAAACCGGAAAAAGCCAAACTGGATCAAATATACAATGAACGTCGCCTTGAAATCGAAAAAATCTCGCGACTAAATGATGAAATCGAGAAAGCCTTCAATATACTGCCACCAGATGTGCTCAGCGATTATAAAGAGGAGTTAAAACAAAAAGATCGTCTGGAGAAGAGCCATGTCGACCTGATGAACAAGCTTCAAGGTCTGCAGGACATGAAAGTAAAAAGCCAAAAGGTTCTCGCACAGGTGGAGGATAAGTACAAGGCGCGTAAATTGCAGTGCGAACAAGAAGCTTCAAAGCTACAAGGAAAAGTCGCGGAACAGGAAGCATTGAAGGAACAACAAACCGGCAAAGTAGAACAGCTCGAGCAGAGCATAAAAACGCTGGAAGAGAAATTGGAAGAGGAGCAGCGGGTGGCCGAAGATCTGAAAATATTTGTAACTAAATTATTTGGTGAACAAGAAGATTTGTCTTAATATATCCATTTGTTTATTTCTAATTGTAAACTGTTTACGCTCATTGTAGGGTTAGGTACGAACGTTGGCCAAAATCATGTTTCCATTTTCTTGCTCTCCAAATGCGCCTTCAACTGTTGACTGAAATCATCTTCGACATTATCGTCGTCCCAGTTATCCTCCCACACGTTCGGCTCCTCCACATCATCGGCCACGCGAAAATCTGCAATATTAAACACCGATCATATCAAATGCTTTTGCGAGCAGTAACGAAAAAAACAAATCGTCACCTTCAGCGGGAAACTCTTCGAACTCATCATCCTCCTCCAGTAACCCCAAGTCTTCACTTTTTTGGTTAGACTCCTCCTTATCCTTTTCCTTCTCTTTGTCGGGCGCAGACATTTTTCGTATGTGTTTGTAGCTTACAGCTGAATTTCAATTGTTTTACAATTTCTCACTTATTTTTGACGCTTGACTAAAAAAAAATGATGCCGAGTCATTTGTATAGGTAGAGCAGAGTTGCATCGAATCGATCCGAAGTCGACAGATTGTGGCGGTCGGGCGATATACTACGATAACAACTTTCTTTCGAGCGCTAAAAATAAGAGTTGTCAACCTTTAGTAATAAAAATTCCCGCGCTTGGCTGCTTTTTGAAAGATGCATTTATTTTTTTTTTTTTATAACATTTTGACTTGTGGCTATTTCACTTTTAAGCTAATAGGGTTATTGAGCAGTTTGAAGTGTACGTAACTTTAACATTGATAATAAATAGTTTGCGGTATGCTTTTGATTTATTGCATGTGTTGCATTTGGGGTTATAGGCTGTTTTTTGCTTCAAAGTTTCAAATGAATTTTCGCTGGCCAAAACTGTTGATTTTTCATTTACGCTTAGTGTAAAAATTTTGTATGCCAAAATATATCTACATATGTATTAATATAGATTTTTTTCTTATGTTTTTTTTTTTTTAATATGCTACTTTTATAAAGGAATAAAACACCATACATTTGATTAATTTATACCATTTTTGAACTTATTGTTCGATTTGTGTTTTCTTGTTGTTTTTGTTATCTTTGTGATTTGTTTCATTTCCGGGGCATTAATCGCTCTTTTTTTTATTTCTGCTCTATACATTATTCATCACAGACGCACAACGCACAAATAAACAAAAAAATATTAATGCTTCTTATTATCATCATTTAACAATTTGTTTTTAAGCTCCAGTTTTGCTTAAATTCAACGCGGATTTTTATCATTTTATAATACTAATTAATGCTGTTTTTCGAAAGATTTATAAATAAAATAACTCTGTTCGCATAGCTGCTGATATTGTTGGTATTTTGCATTGGATCTTTGATCAATTGTTTAAAAAGTGCATGCCGCGTCCTTCCTTCCTTTAAGTTGCACGGCCCTTTGTTTCGTGTGAGTGTTTTAAGTAAGTAAGTGACTTGATAAATATATGTAGGTATGTTTATGGTAAGTGTATTATTAGATACATATATATAGTACATAGTATATGAAAGCTTTCTAGAAAAAACAGTTTTTTATCACATATAGAGAGGAAGTGTTAAATATGTTTTCTGTTGCGTTAATAAATGTTCTATGTTGCGGTTTTTTTTTGTTTAGATACTTCTTTTTGTATACAACTGTAAATTAAATTAAACAGCTTAGCCTCATAAAATGCATAAAAGTAGTAAATACATACATTCATATATGCATTTTTACACATACATATTTAAATTTTCAAGAAGAGCACCAATAAAGTTTCGCTTGAGCTTAAGCCAAAAACTAACATATTACCAAGAATGGGTTGTTTTTTGGGTGGAAAACAAGTTTCAGTAATAAATATAAAAAAATTAATTATATTAACAGACTAAAATACAATTACAATACGTTAAGGTGCTTGCGAACAAAGCGTGTTAACAACTCGCAGATATCGCCGCTTTTTCTCTCGTTGATTTCAGTGAGCTTTTTTACTCGCTAAGCTTTCTAGCACCTTTATAAATAGTTGAGAGCTTTGTGTGCTTCCTTCTGTTTGTATGTGTGTGTGTGTATGAGTGTGAGTGTTTGTGTAACTCTTTTAAAACGCTAAGCGTTCTCTAACGGTTCTGTTTCGCGCTTACAAACTACATAAATACACATCGAACATCAAAAATATTGATAGCGCATTCATAAATACGCATAATAGTAAAGGATTAATCATTAATGCAATCGCATGTGTGTTAATCACACACACACAGATAAAACCTGCTTAGCAACTCAACGAGTAAAGCGCTCTCTCTCGCTCTCGCTGAGCAGTTTACTCGTCCTGTTTGCAAGCAATTTACATATTTGATATACGTTATACATTTAAATATATATGTATATATATAAATACAAACAACAAATTTCTACGCGATGTGGATACTGATTTACTCGCGTCTTGTACGCTTAGGTCGTGAGGCTGCTATTGAATCTCCACTCGCTGAGGATGCACTCGCTGCAGTGCCTCCCCCGCCGCCAATGCCGCCCTCTGTCGATGCAATAGCCGTTATAGTTGCCGATATCGTTGCCGTCTGTCGACTGTCCGCCACGCCACGCACTTTGCGTGAAGCCACCGATTGGGCAGTGACTTGAAGTGAAATGGCGTGTGTGTTGAGCTTCTCGGCGAGTAGAAGATCCTTTAGGCCCTTCATTTTCTGGCTATATAGTGTGATCACTGGACGCTTTAGCATGATCTCGAATGGATCATAATCATCGACGAGTGCTGGAGTGCTTGTCGTTTGCTCAACGATGTTGCTATTGCTTTTGCTTTCCTCCAATTTAGCTTCTTTGTGCTGCTGCTGTTGTTGTTGTTGTGGCTGCTGTGTTGCCTCATTGGCGCTGCCTGCCTCATTTGGCAGTGATTGTGCCAAAGTGCCGCCGTTGCTAGTTGTAGTAGTTGTTGTTGTAGTTGCTGTTGCTGTAGCCTCCTTGTCTGCATTGTTGCTGCTTTTGTTGTTATGCGACGCCGTCTCTTCTGCAACGCTTTGTTGCTTCTGATCGGCAAATGGTTGACCGCCGCCTTGCAGCAGAAAATCAGGATTCAATATCTTTTCGCCACATGCAGCTGTTAAATCTGCCAATGTTGTGGGCAATTCCGACTTGGATTTCTGTAAATAATCAAAGTAATTGCATTAGTTTCATTTCAACCAATTTCTGTATGATTTACAAATTTATAAACTCAAAAAACTTGGCATAAAATTAAAAGAAACCAAAGTATGCAGGGGGAAAAAGAAAAAGCAAGCTGGAAAATATAAATTAAAGAATACTCGTATTTTCCAAATCTTTTTTTTCTCTTACCTCTTCTTTCTTGACAACAGTAATGTTATTGTTGTTGTTGCCCTCCAAATGCAGCGATGATTCTATAGTCGCCGCTGCCGCTGCCGCAGCTGCAGCCGTTGCCCTTTTAGCCTCTAATGCGGCCGCCTGTTCGGCCTCCAGATCCTCTGGTAGTTTGATGACCACCTGGGAGCGTATATCGTAGTCGAACTTGGTAATGTTGTTGACCAATGGCTTGGCCCAGCCAATGTGCAAAATGGGTGTCAGGCTGTCCTCCTCCCACTGACAGATGCCGTCATAGAAACGCAATAGATTTGCAAACACTTCCGCATCACGGAGAATGCTGCGCGCCGAGTGACCCGAGCTTTCGGTCTTCATCACATAGGGTATCAGCTCGTTGGCAATGTCCAGCAGCTCCTTGTAGATCTCCTCGTCGTCGCGACACTGATACGTATACAGCCGTATGACATCCGCCGCATTTGCCCAGGCGGCAAAAGCCTCGCGATACTTGAGCAGGCGATTGTAATAGTTGCCCTGAAAGATGTGCGGATAGACGTGATGATTGTGGTAATACGTTCGGGATGCTTCGATTGCCTCGCGGAACAACTGCTCACAGCTTATGCTGCGATGCGTTCGATTGATCTCCTCCAGCTCGCCGAGAAGTCCCAATGCCATGGGATAACGCTTCAGGTGGCCCAAATCGTAGAGTAGCCATAGGAGCTGTTGTTGCAACTCTGCCACCTCAACGCAATCGCTATTTGCACTCAGGGAGATGTTCAATGCCACACAAATGGCAGCCACTTCCATGCCACGCTCACAGACGACGGCCAGACCGCCCAGATATAGCCAGGAGCCGGATTCAATGCCAGCGCCAATGTCCTGACCACGTTTATCCTCGCTACCCTTGCCATGCCAGGTCACCTCGATGCTCTCCACACGCTTTTGACCGAACATCACCCATGCATGATCCTCGGAGATGGCCAGACGCACATCACGATATCCAAGCAGCTGACAACCGGCGGTTGTGGCCAACGCAACGCCAAAGCAATCCAACTTATTGCCCGACAGATAGCTGTAGAGATTCTGCAGATGTGCTCGATCCTTGTAGCTGCTGCGTATCAGGGAATTCCATATCACATCCGACACCTTCTTGATGATATCACGCGTGGCCTGACGATGCGGTTTCGGCTTCTCCACCACCGACAATATCGTCTGAAATTTCTTATACAGTCCGGCTATCAGCTCGTGGGTGACCACCGGAAAGGGTACGCTGTTGCCCATGATGACATCGCTGCTGTTGCCTAAAAACGCATATAAACGATTAGTAAGGAATCACATGTAAATCGACTTTAAACTTTAATATATAAAGTTGCATTAGTTTGTCAAAATTAAGTTTAAAAAACTTACACAGTATTGCTCTAAAAAGTATGCTATATATTTAGCAATAAGTTAGTATTTTTTTTTTAATGTCATATTAACAAACTTTTATCAAAACGTATAATTTTAATTGACTTTAATTTACAGTTCTCAAAAGTTAATGAACAAATTTCCCATTGGATTCTGGATTCCATTTCAAAATAATTTAGAAAAAAAAATTAGTTTTTAAAGCCAACTTTTAGGCTTGAAGAAAAATGCGTAAAATAGACATTGGAATTTAAGTGTTTTTTTTTTTTTGGGTATATGAATTTTAAAACTTTTTCGAATTGTAAAGTAAATTTTAAAATATAAAAAATTTTTTTGAATTAAAATAAAATTAAAAAAAAATTGCAATAGTCATTTTGCGAGTAAGGAATTCAGAATATCACGAGAATTAAATGACACAAAACATCTGCATTATATTATAAATATTTGGATACGCACCTAGGGCCGCTTGTGCTGCCTGTGCCGCCTGAGCCGCCTCGCCCGTGGTGAGCGACAGTTCGATGTAGCCAACGACAATGGAGAGGAGCGTCAGATCGGGCTCGATGGCGCTGGTGAGAGCACGTCGAAAGAGATTGACCACATCGGATGTTGATTTGAGGGGAAAGAGGCTGGCATCGATGATGCCATTGAGGGCCATGCAGGGACTGGCGCTGGCGCTGCGTGTTACCGTGGACATGGCCAAAAAGGATTAACGCACACACAAATTGTTGAAGTAGTTGTAGTTATTTGCTTTTTCGCACTTGCCACTTCTACTTCGGCTTCTTCTGTGTTTGCCACAAACTACTTAGCACTGGCCGCAGGCGCTGTTGCATGCACACTGGACTTGCACTTCTTCTACATCCACTTGGTAGCAGTAGCAGCAGTACAGCCAGACACTTTGTTGCTGCAACATTTGAGCGGTGGGCAAGGGCAACACAGAGGTGGCGAGGGCGGGAGACACGGGAGTGTGTGTGCAATGGACGCTACAAGTTGACAAACAACTTTTTTACTTTCCACCTTGTTTGTGCGCGCACTGTTTGCCCTTTTTTTTCTGTTGCTGTTGTTGTTGTAGGTCTCCTCTCTTCTTGTTTTGCTTTGTCGCGTTTCTATGTGCGTTTGTATGTGTCAGTGTGCACTTCTTATTCTTGAGCAGGATTTTTATGCAATCTGCTGCGCTCTCCGTGGCGCTGCATTTTTTATTGGCATTTGTGCTGTTGTTGCTATTACTTTTGCCATTTGCTTTCTGTATTGTGTGTGTATGCGTGCGTTGTGTCGTTCAATTGCACTGACACTTCGTTAATTTTGTCGTGCAGTTTGCAACTGCTTTCGTTATTGTTGCTGTTGTTGTTGTTTCTGTTGAATATCCTGTCGTCGCTTCGCACTCGTTTGCACACGTCAGCAGCAGCAGAAGCAGCAGCAGAGACCGCAGCAGCGACGCTTCGAGTTTGGCAGGTGCGTAGTGCGAGCGACAGCTGAAATTGCGTAGCTTTGTCTTATTGCGTAGCATCCAAATTGACCCGCCTCACCTCCCCCGCCAACACACGTGCTTGGTGCGTATGCCACGGAATTTGCGTCGTTTTATTAATGGCCTCCTATTTATTATGTTTTATAACATTCACACCGCACTGCACATATATTGTTAATTTGTTTGATTTTATATCGCTTGCTGTTAATTGTTTGCGTATTTTAAGTTTGTTTGTGATTGAAAACTGCTGTTGCGTCGACTGTTTTTGTTTTTGTTGTTTGTGCCGCTGCCGCTGAAAAAGTTCAAATGAACGAGTCATTGAAATGAACGAATAAACTTATTCAGTCAATCATGAACTAAATCTTTCATTTCGCAGCTGATCAGAAAATTCTTTAAAAATATCTTAAATTTCTTAGAGAAATACAATTAGAATTTTTTACATGAGTTATGCGATTGGATTCAATTTCTTCTTTATTCACATGCATATAGTTTACCCCTTGACGCCTTTAGAAACCAATTTTAAAATTAACTTCATGATTTTACAAAATTTTTTATTTTGTTGGTTTTTGAATTTTGTTTTTTGATATTTTTTAAATGATTTTTGAAATTAGAGAAATGACATGGGACCAATTTTCTATCGATATTTTATGAACGAGTGAGAGCGAGAAAGAAGATAAAAATAATAGCTTTCCGAACTCTTCCAACACACACACGTGCTTAGAGGTGGGCAGCTTTATTATTGTTGGAAGGGCTGCAAAAGCACAATTTGTGTAATGCATCGATGTTTTGGTAAGCTAGCCATTACCTGGGCGCACAATTTAAATGTGAATTTTTGTTTGTTAATTAAGCAATAATTTAGCAATAAATTACAACGTCATTCAACCAAAATTATTATAATTTATGTGTGGTGAAGTTGGTAAGTTTAATTCTAAATAAAATGATACAAAGTTCGAGCTTCAAAGTTGAGCAAAATACCAAAAAAGGCTTCTTTCTAAAAAATCCCAAATATGTAAATCGTCCTTTTTCTGTGATTGGAGCCACTAAGCAAATAACCTATAGAGAACCCATCCTATACAACTGAAATGTCACAGAAAAAATGCTTGCGAAGCGTCCACAGCGAAGAGTTACCGATCTGGCAATATTGTTCTAGTGGAATTCATAAGAGAAGCGATTTTATTTTTGAGGCCGTTGCTTGCGAAACTTAAACATGTGAAATATGATATAGCCTCTACCCTTAAAACTTTTAACCCACATTATTTTATTCAAAACAACACCCCACATTTTTATAAATTCTACTCGAACAATATTGCCAGATCGGTAACACTTCGCAGTGGACGCTTCGCAAGCATTTTTTCTGTGACATTTCAGTTGTATAGGATGGGTTCTCTATAGGTTATTTGCTTAGTGTTGGAGCCCAACCAAGGGGCTGTCACCTTGTTTTGCCAAAGTTGGGACCACGCTGCCACACAGTTGTAAATTTTGTTAAATTTTTAAATAAATTTTAATAAATTCAATAATAATATTTCAAGTGCTATTCAAAAAACCAAGAAATTTATACATTTTCTTAAATAATAAAGTGCATTTTAAAATTTGGGGGCATGCCAGCCTTTGCGTGTAAAGAAATTAATAAATTAGTAAGAAATTTAAAAAAAAAATGATAAAATAGAAAAATATATAACCAAACTCCTGTGAAAGTTTCAAAGTACTAGCTTTAATATTTATTTAAAAAATAAAATTGTTGATATTTAACTTTTCTGAAAAGAATTAAAAATTGTCAAATATGATACCGTTGCCAAGATTGCCACCTTTTATTTTTTTATTTGCCAATGCAATCAGCTGATTAATGCATGTGTTGTGTGTTTGTTGTCCCCAAATATAAATAAATAAACAACAAATGCCGGCATTTATTGATTTCAACTGCAGCAAGACCATCGACTGCAATCAGGGAGCAGTGCGTGCAGTTCGTTATAATGGTACATATCCGACTTACGCATTTATTCCGCTGGTACTAAAGAGATTGGATTTGTTTTTTAGTGGATGGCACTTATTGCATGAGTTGCGGCTCGGACAAAAAGGTGAAACTATGGAATCCAGCCTCGGGATTACTGCTCAAGACATATGGAGGCCATGCGGACGAAGTAACCGATGCTGCCGGCAGCTGTGACAGCAGTTACATAGTCTCCGCCAGCCTGGACAAGAGCATTATCTACTGGGACGTTTCTACAGGTGCCAAAGGACTATTAATTATTTTGTAATTATCTAATTAGCATGCTTTACAGGAACACCTGTGCGTCGACTGCGCAGTCATGCTGGAGGCGTGCGATGTGTTTGCTTTAATGAAGACTCATCGATAGCGATCTCCGGTGGCCGTGACAATGCTGTGATGTGCTGGGACATCCGCACCCGACGCCTGGATCCCGTGCAGGTGATGAAGGAGGCACGGGATTGCATCACAGCGGTGCTGACCAACGAGCACAAGATCTATGCCGCCTCCCTGGACGGCTGTGTGCGGCATTATGACATACGTGTTGGGGAACTCACCTGCGATAAGATTGGCCAGCCGGTGACGTATCTGGCCCAGACACGGGATGAACAGTGTCTGGTCGCTGGCTGTCAGGACAGCGTGGTCCGTTTGCTGGACTGCGAGACGGGCGGACTTCTGGCCGAGTACAAGGGCCATCAGGCAGATGACTATCACATCGAGTGCGGCATTTTGGCCAACGATGCTCACATTGTGGCCGGCTCCAGTGAGGGATACGCCTACATCTGGGATCTATTGGAAACAACAGTGCTGCAGCGCATTCGCATAAGTAAACGAGGACTTCATTATGCTAACAATACTACTATGTGCTAACTCAAATTCAAATCTGTTTCACAACAGGTGACAATGCTGGTGTCGTCCACTCACTGGCCACGCATCCCAAGCGACAGGAGCTGCTGTTCGCCAGGCGCAGGGACATGTACGTCTTCACCACAGACCTGCAAATTGAGGAGGAGCAACTGTAGCTTTATTTATTTACAATTAGCCTAAAGTAACATCTAGTTTTAAGTACAACTATTTTAAATAATGCAAATAGTTTTTTATATTAATAGAATGCTGAAATTTATTTATGTCGATCTAGGTTCTAGAAATTCCAAATTTGGTAGACAGTTATTTTAAAAATAGATAACACGGTGCTACAGTCAAAAAACTTCAGGAATGCGACATAGCGTAGGTTGTAGATATAGTTAAATGTAACAATGTGGCATACTAAAATTTTTTTGTTGCACATAGAAATTTTTAATTCCGGTGAAAAAAAAAACCTTTTTATAAAGGTTGATGGAGTTAAAAAATCCTATGTCTTAAAACTATGCATTGGAAAGTGAAAAGTAACACCTTTCTAACGGTGTATTACACTGCAATCTCGGATAAATATTGAGGGAGCTATATTTCTATTTTTTTTCGACATTACCGTACTTTGAACGTAAATTAATAAAATAAATTCGTAGAAAGCAATTTACTTTTGGTATGCAGTTTCAAAAAACATTTAATTTTGCGCTTTTGCACTTTGGTGTATTAAATTCGAGTAATATTTAACTGAACTATTCAACTTTTTAGATAAAAAGTCATGGAAAAATACTCCGTTTTGTTAACTACTCAACTACAAATGGAAAATGGGAGAGTGGAAACTTTGTTTCAAAAAATCTATAATAGCTTTGCTAATTATTGTCCGATTTTAGAAAATAGACACACGTTTTACTCGTGAAAATGTGTTATTTTTAAATAATAAAACAAGTTGAAGAGGTTTCTAATAAAATAGTGTTCAAAAACATCACCAAAGTAAAAAAATGTAAAAAGAAAACACAAAAAAAAGGGTTTACATAGGAAATACTCTAATAAGGGAATTGAAACCTGTTAAGTCAAGTATGGCACGCTTATAAACCTAAGTTTCTTCTTTTGAAGAATATTTGAAGAAGCTATGCAAAAATAATTTATTTTATCTATAAGCGTAGTACGCTCTAGCTGAAAACATTTTGGGCGCTCTAAATGTTCGATGTTTTGAAGTCCGACCTTACAAACTTCAGTGTGACATCATAATACCAAAAATCTCTAAAAAGTTGAGAGATTGTTGGTGTTATGCTGCTGTGGGCACACTGTTGCGTCAACTGTGCACAACAAACAAATAAATAACATTGAGCACAAAAATAAAGAGAAAATGGACAAAATGGACAGGATAAGAGAAGTAGCAGCGACTAATACCCTAATTATTAAATTAAAAATTATTAATTATAAAAATCCCATCAAAATGTTTTTTTTTCGGTCAAATCCCACAATATTGCACCTCTTCAATAAGTCTAATTCGCTCTTTGTGCTCCAAGATCTCAATTTGGCTCTTATTTATTATTTCGACTAGTCGAAACAACGATTCAATCGATGTTTTGAAAGGTCAAAAAAAAGTTGCCATCTGTTTACCAAACAGTGCTGTAAAACGCCGGAAAATATTCTGAGCTGCCCATATTTAGGTACAGCGTACATACGTTTAGAAATGGCCTTACAAAATAATTTCGAGCATGTTTGCAACCCTTTTTTTTATATGGAGTTTTGGCCTTGCAAACATATTTTCGGCTAGAGCGTACTATGCTATACCTACACGCTTTGTCCCATCACAGAAGTTTTGATTCCATTTTATGATTTGTGAGATTTGTAAATGTTCGAGCAACGCGCCCAAATGTATGCAGTAATTATAATAATATTGAAGTCGGTCAACTAAAATATTACTCAAAAATAATATTTCTTTATAATTTAATGCTGAACCAGGTTTTTTTTGTCACTTTTAATATTTCAGATTCTAAATCGTATAGATTCCAAATCATTAAGCTCTCCAGTTTTATCCTCCAAATTGTTGAATATCATATCGCGTTCTGAAATCAATGGATGCCCCCAAAAGTATCTTAATAAACAGTAAATAAAAAAGCACACAAATTGAATTTCTTTGAGGGGAAAAGGAAAAACCATTTATTTGACATAATTATTTTTGTTTTTGTATCGTATTTTTAATTATTTAATGTATTTTGTTGTTTATATAGAGCATGAATGTACGTAGTAATATGTTGTTGTTTGTATGTATGTATGTTTGTATGTATGATCTGGCTTTATATAATGCATAATCATGTGGTTTTGTTGTTGTTGTTTAGCTATAATTCTGAAGGACTGCAACTGCGCGCATTCTTCATATGCAAATGCCCAATACATGTGCAAGTGTGTTCATGTGTATGTGTATGGGTGGAGCGCCGCTCTCTCCATCATTCTCAAACTCTCTCTCCGTTGTGGGGGCCAAGCCGTTGCTACGCTGCGCGCCGATGCATCGCGGCATTCTTAGTCGGGGGGGAAGACACTATGTGTCGTTGTTCCTGACAAAAGCTGCCTGCTCTGCTGGCGCGCAGCGTCCCAGCGGCTTAGTAGAGAGATGCAGGCTGTCTACACTCTCTCTCTCTTTATCTGTGACACACTCACACATGGATGGGGCATTTGATACGTTGCGTTTGCGGTTGCAGCGACCTTTTATTATTATTATTATTTAATCTTCAACTCTGAACTCTCGCTGCTTGCAACTTATGTTCTAAGGCATAATACATATTGTATGTATGCAATTTATTTATTTGTATGTATATATGTATGGATGTATATATATATATATGCATAATTAATGTACTTGTATTTAGTAGTAATATTATGTAATGTTGCGTTAGCTTATGTCGTATGTATTTATAAAGTATATATACGTATATATATATTTATATTTATATATGTGTAGTTTATATAATAAACGATTTTCACTTCTTACCACGCACTCTCACTTATTAATTAAAGATATACATAGCAACAAAAACTCAATAAATTCCACTTCAAAAAATTTCGCATGTTTTGTTTTTGGGCACAAAAAAAGGAAAAATACAATTAAGTTCTTTTTACGTTTTATATATATATGTATGTATATAATAATTGTTTATAATGTAATTTTTTAAAATTAATTAAATAATAGAAAATAATTTAAAAATGTAAAAATTAATGCGATGGTGTTTATAGAGTTCAGCATGCTCATCATACATTAACATTTATACATACATATATAAATTATGTATACATATTTATGTTTATATATTTGCTATAGCATGTACCATTTTGTTTGTTTTGTTTTTTCATTTTGTTTGTTAGTTTTTGTAGTTTTTTTTTTTTTGTATTTTTGTATTTTTCTTTTTAACTTTTTTTCCTTTTGTTTTGTTTTTGCATATTTATACTTTAGTTCTCTTAGTTTGCTCTATTATTTACTTTTGTTTATGTTTTGTATGTGTATGTACGTTGTGTGTGTGTTTTTTGTTTGTATTGTAATAAACAGAAAATCATAAAATTTTATGTCTATTTTGTTTTTGTACTCTGTTTTGTTGTTACTGCCTGTTGTTGTTGTTGTTTCTTTCTCTCACATTAACTTAACCAATAAATGAACAAATATTTCTTCGCTTCTCTTTTGTTTTGTTTTGCTTATGTTTTGCATTATAAATTACAGTGGCTGTGAGTTCTGTAGTTTTGTTTTTGCAAAAATGGAAAATGTGCTGAAACTGTATTTTTTTTTTTTTTGGTAAACAAAATAGAAAATTCAATCGAAATTTAG
Organism: Drosophila suboccidentalis; assembly: GCA_037043435.1. Classification (NCBI taxonomy): domain Eukaryota; kingdom Metazoa; phylum Arthropoda; class Insecta; order Diptera; family Drosophilidae; genus Drosophila; species Drosophila suboccidentalis. Next base: position 58,792 of record JBAMBK010001889.1, read on the forward strand.
TAGTTAACTGCACAAAATTGTTTACGCATTTTATACAATTGCCATTTTTATTTTGGTAACAGTCAAAGTTTGCAGCAGCTTTAATTTAACAGCGAGCGCGATCCCTGGGTAAGAGGGAGAGAGAGCACAAAAGCTCAGCGTCGTCTAACAGCTCTGTTAATGCATTGTTGTTGCTTAACATTGGTGTGTCGCTTATTAGTTAAATGATTAGGAGTTGCTGCTGTTGCTGTTGCTGCTGCTGCTGCTGTTACTGTAATGTTATTGCGAGCGCCTTTAATACTAGCTCGCGTTGTTGCTGCTTCAATGAGTAGAGAGGCGCTGCTGCGGCTGCTGCTGCTGTTGTTGTTTTTAATGTTGCTGCTGGGCAATCAGGACGACGGCAGCTGTTTGGCCACAATGACACCGGGACGACATTGCTTGAGAGATGTTGTGATGGTAACTGGATGACTGCTGCTGCCCAAATGATGACTCGTTCCCGATGATGACGTCGCACTGCTTGTCTGCACTTTGAAAATGGCTGTGGGCGTGACGCTGGCACTGCAACTTCCCATATCCTTGGCCGCCTTGGCCGTTATGATAACCTGCTTGTTGCCCTTCAGCTGCAGGAAGGGACGCAGCTCGGCAAGTGCCGCGTGTTGTTTGCCCGTCGTCAATGCCAACGGCGCATCCTGTGCCAATCGATGACCACCTGCAGCATGTGTTGTGGCTATCAATTGATGATGCGACTGCTGCTGTTGTTGCTGTTGCTGCTGATGATGCGACTGTTGTTGTTGCTGGTGTTGGTGCTGCTGATGGTGTTGCTGTTGGTAATGCTGCTGCAGTTTGTGCTGCTGATCGCCATCCGCAAACAGATGATCACCCTCCAGATGACGTATGGCCTCCACAATTGTTTCGAGATTTTGGCGGGAACGCGTAAACACCGCCGTGCCGCTCATCATCGTCGGCTGATCGAGTTTCTCCGTCTTGACCTTGACAATTTTCTCATTGATACGCTCCACTTCGACTTTGGGCGTGGCCTTGATCGCCGCCTGCAATATGGGCGTGCTCATGCCCTCGGCATACGCTTTGGCAATGGCATTAACATTCACCTCATTCTCCGACTCCGTGGAGCTATTCGACGATAGTATAACCTCCTCATGCACCTGATCCTCACTGATTATCTCAGCCGCTGCATCCGATTCCAGCTCCTCAATGCTGGAACAGACAACCACCTGCTGTTGTCCGGTCATCTCATCGATTTCCACATAGGAAACGGTGCCACCCAAATCCTCCAGCTCCTCGGCACGCACAAAGTTGTCCGTGTGCTCGATAACCTCGCGTGGAATGTAGGCGCTGCTGCTGTTTGTCACTGCTGCGACTGCTGTTCCTGGTGGCGCTGTGGCAACACTGTAGAGTTGTCGCTTAATCATTTGCAACTCATCCTCGAGCAAACGCCGCAAACTGCGCTCCTTCTCCAGCTGTTTCTTCATCTCGAGCATCTCCTTGGCGGCAATGATGCTCGCATTGCTCAGCTTATTGGCCGCTGCTGTTGCCGCTGCTGTCGCTGCCACGCCCCCATTGCCGCCCGACAATAGGGTCATCGGTTCAGGGGACATTGAGCCCAGACCTTCGTCGGAGCTGTCGCTGATCGTTTGCATATTGATGACGTTGTCCGTCAGTTTGCGCTTCTTAATTGCCACAGCACTGGCCCCACTGTTGTTGTTGTTGTTGCTCGATTCGTTGGCATTGCTGCTGTTGTTGTAGTTGTCGCCAGAGGCGCCATTGCCACCTCCATTTGCCTCATGTTCGCCAACTTGACGCTTCAGTTCGCTGTTTTGTGTCAGCAGCTGTGTCTTCTGATTCTCCAGATCCACAATATATTGGAAGGTCTGTTGCAGTATAGCCGCCTGAAGAAGAAGAAGAAAAAACATAAAACAAATTAACATTAATGTAAAATATTTGAAATTATTTCAACTAACTTAAAGCTACCCAACGAATTTCAAATACCACGTTTATACGACAGTTAAAGTCGGTTTAAATGGAATCAAGTTAAGCTAACTGTTTAAGAAATACCATTTTTAAGCAATAACAATAAAGAAAAAGTCCACTATTTTAGTTGCTTTATAAACTTGATAAATCTTCAAGTTCTCATTTGCAGATCTTGTAATTAAGTTCATCGTATAAACACTGCAGCACACATGCATAAACTTATGTATAGTATATGTGATATACTAAAAAAGAACAACAACAAGAGCAAAAACACCATCTGGGGGCTAACAATGAAACTCATTCACAAGACGTCGCAGAGACGCAGGCAGAGCGTCAAGCAGCGCAGCATAATTGCCAAAGAGTGAGCGAGAGAGCTTTGATAATTACCGCAAATGAATGCACACACGCACACACACACACACACACACACATTTTCATACATGCATACATACGTAAATAAGTGAGTGGTTGAGCTGTTTTTGTTTTTGCTGTTCTTCTTTTGTGCTTCAATTTGCATTGGTAGTGGAGATTGTGGTTATAGTAAATAGTGTAGTAAGCCTGTTGATGTTAATGTTGTTGTTGTGGTTGTTGTTTTCTTGTTATGTTGTGTTGTGAGACGCCGTCTTGCCGAAAAGGTGAAGGAACTTGTGTCCTTCAAAATGCGCGCGTTCTCGTCACAAACAACACATGCACACATACATATGTACATACATATGCACATACGTATTTAAAGGTACACTGCCGCTCAACTGAATAGGTTCACGATTACCGTGGTAGGAATTGGGCTGTAATTCCTAAACCAATGTTCCGATCTACATGAAATTTTTTTTCTATAATTCTCTGATCCTTTAATAATTAGTTGCCAAAGTATGATTTTCATTAACTTAATATTTATTGCCTTGTTTTTTTTCTTCTGAAAGAGAAACAAATTTGATGCTTCTTTTATCGCTCAACTGAATAGGTTCAGCTGAATTAAGTTTATTTTTTTGATGAAATATTGCGATAAATCGACAAAATTTGTTTGTAAACTTGTAGTTTAGTATATTTTCTTTATATTAAATGAAAAAATAGTCGTGAATAGCAATTGTCCGAGTACGAAAGAGGCCAAATCCAGGCCTGTCCCAAAAGTGGTCTTGGCCACATCCAAATCGTTACCCAAATTGGATGGAGCAAAAATGTTGTGAGTAACTTTTGAAGAAACAATGCCTAATATGACAAAAATATTAAAAACGAAGTCAAAAACGCGCCCACTTCTGTACACAGGTGACATATTGCTCGAAATGCGCCCAATTCCCACCTCTCAAAACCCGAAACTAAAGAAATTTGTGGTGTAAATGCATGTGTATCAACTGTAAAGCGTGTGATTTTGTTGGCTAATCATCTAAACTGATTGGAACATATAAAAAACCCACATAAAATCATCCACGTAAAGCTTCACGACTGAATTTTTAAAGTTACTAAATCAAGGTCGCAAGTTCCATAAGCTGGTACTGATCTCCACACCATTACGCCTCCTTTAAACGTGTTGCGACGGCTTAGGATATGCTGTTCTTTTCGAAGATCATGCTGGTAATAGTTGCTACCATCTACTTCGTCTAAATTAAATTTCTTTTCGTTGGAAAAATTACTTTTTCCCATTCTGCGTCCAGCTCATGTGCTAGGCGAGCAAAATGCAGTTGTAAAGCTTTACGTGGATGATTAAAAGGTGGTTTTCATTTATTTTAAGGGTGTTTTTTTTTAAGCTTCAATCAGTTTAGACGATTAGCCAACAAAATCACTCGCTTTACAGTTGATACACATGCATTTACACCACAAATTTCTTTAGTTTCGGGTTTTGAGAGGTGGGAATTGGGCGCATTTCGAGCAATATGTCACCTGTGTACAGAAGTTGGCGCGTTTTTGACTTCGTTTTTAATATTTTTGTCATATTAGGCATTGTTTCTTCAAAATTTACTCACAACATTTTTGCTCCATCCAATTTGGGTAACGATTTGGATGTGGCCAAGACCACTTTTGGGACAGGCCTGGATTTGGCCTCTTTCGTACTCGGACAATTGCTATTCACGACTATTTTTTCATTTAATATAAAGAAAATATACTAAACTACAAGTTTACAAACAAATTTTGTCGATTTATCGCAATATTTCATCAAAAAAATAAACTTAATTCAGCTGAACCTATTCAAGTTGAGCGATAAAAGAAGCATCAAATTTGTTTCTCTTTCAGAAGAAAAAAAACAAGGCAATAAATATTAAGTTAATGAAAATCATACTTTGGCAACTAATTATTAAAGGATCAGAGAATTATAGAAAAAAAATTTCATGTAGATCAGAACATTGGTTTAGGAATTACAGCCCAATTCCTACCACGGTAATCGTGAACCTATTCAGTTGAGCGGCAGTGTATGTATGTATGGCTGTCTCAGCATACTTGCATTTGTATGTGAATTCAAGTGTATGCAAAAGTTGTTTATGCATTTTTGCTTCGATTTCGAATAAAATGTGCGTGGGCAACGCATAACGGTGAAAAGTTGCCTAGAAAGCAGCCTCATCACCCATACCATCAACATCAAAAGCGTAGGCGACAGTATGCAACAAAAAAAAGTATGCAAAAACGAAAAAAGCATAAAGTTTAAAACTCTGGCAACACCCAAGCGAAGAATGCGCATGCAGCTGCAGGCAGAGAACAGAGAGGCTGGAGCTGCTGGCAGAGCAATGAGAGAGGCTGGAGCTCAAGTTGAGGTTGGCGGTTGCAGCAAACGCCGACGCCGACGCCGCATCATGGCAAAGGAATGCGAAACTCTGTAGAAATTCTTTAGCTTTAGCTTTGATTAAAAAATAATAAATCTCTGTTGTGGTTGTTGTTCTTGTTGTATGCAGCTGCCCGCAGCAGCACCCATAAAACTTGTTTCACATTTTTCTGGTCGCCGCTTGTTGTCGGAGGTCACTACTACAACAACTAGTACTCGAAGCCGGCTACGACTACACACACACTCACATACACACACAGCTGCTAGTCACTCTCTCTCTCCTTCGGCTGGCCACCCGCTCTCACTCAGTGCACAGCTGTCTGGGCGGCCAATGTTGTTTTGATATGATGGGGACACAGTAAAAACCGATTGAGAGATAGAGAGAGAGAGAGAGGGCAAATATACTCTGTGTACAGTTTTCTCAGCTTTTTAGCTATGATAAAAATCAGCGTCAGCTTTGACGACGGCATTGCAATGTCGCGCGCATATTTTATAAATGTAATAAAGCACATTTAAGTTTTTCTATCTTAATTTATTCAATTCATTTTTGTGGCGCTCCCAAAGGCCGTTCATTGACTTTACAGACAGCAAATTGTTGTTGGATTGCATTGGAAGTGTATTGGAAAATGACAAAATGTTGGAAAGTCCCCCATGAAAATAAGCAAGGGGCGCGCAACAAAAATGAAACTAAACTGTCAAACAGCTCAAATGCAAGATATTAAAATAAAAATTGAATAAATGTACTTTTAAAACTAAAGCATAAACCTAATGACATAGCAGCCTCAAATATGATGAGTTTTAAAGCCAAAACTTTAAATTAGAATATTATATTGATTATGATTTTCTTATTGGAGAAAAGTTCATGAGTCTCACACATCATATGGAGGCAGCTGTGGTGGCCGGCTAATAAGAAAATGTCGTCGTCATATCTGCGACGCAGTCAGAAAATGCCGGCAAAAATCTATACACAACTCGCCCCCAGCGAAAAACGCTAAAAAATAAGAACAACAACAACAAAACGCAATAACAACAGACGCCACCAGAGGCTACAGCTGTACTACAAACACTCGCATACAATACATATGTCAAATACATGCATACAATGCTATTCATCTGTCTGTGTAATGCCTCTGTTGGTGTGAGTGTAAACAAAACGCCGATCAAACGCGCGCGAGACACTCGTTGTTGTTCCAACAAGAATCCCAGCCAACGCGTTCGAGCAACCAACCCAACCAAGCAACCAACCAACCAGACAGCCAGCCAACAAGCAAAGCAGCGCAGGCAGGCAGGCAGCGTTTTTGCGGCGACTGTACTTTTTTCCAACACACACGGTGACGGCCGCTACGAAAACACACCACCAAGCGCAGGCAGCAGCAACAGTTCCAATACGAAAAGTTTTTCAATATTCGCCGGCGTTTCGTAGTCACCGTCACAAATGTTGCTAGAGTGGTGCTGCTGCGCTCGCTCTCTTGTCCACACACATATACAGAGTCTGTGAGAGCGAGAGAGTGCGAGAGAGCGTGGCTTCGTTAAGTTTCATTGCCAGTTTGTTTCGCTTGAAACGGAAATGGCACAGCAAGCAGCAGTAGTGGCGAAAAACATGTGGATTCAAGCTTTTTCAGCTTTCGGTGACGCTACTTGCTCGTTCTCACTCGTGCTCTCGCTCTTACTCTCACTATTTAGGCGTCAACGTAAACACGTGTGCTGTTCTCTTAAGCTTCCAGTTGCTTCCAATACAAATTGGAAATGTCTGTTAGCGCTCTCTCTCTCCCTCTCTCACTAGCAGCAGGCAACAATACGAAACGCGTGTATGTAGTACAGCAGCAGCTGACTCGATGCTGCTGCTGCTGCTTTGCCGTCTGCGTTTCTATAAATGGCGCGGCGGCCGCTTCGTCTGACGACGACGGCCTGTTTCTGTTTCTTTGGCCCTACACTACAATTTTTGATTGAATAAAATGCATAAAAATAGCAAAATACTTGCAATGAGCGCGCCAACTGCTGATTCGTCATCAGCTGAGTTGGCAGTTCTGCGTGAGTAAAAAAAAACAACTATACCATTTGTATGTACATACATATATTTGTATGCGTGTGAACAGTCAGTGGGCGCGCCCGGGCCACCCAAAAGCACAACAAGCTGCTATCTGGTCAGTGGGCGGGGCAACCACCGAAAATGCATGATGAACTGAACTGTAACGGTTTTCCCCCCACCTCTGGGACAGCGTTTTGGCCTACGTGCGTGCACGCATGTTTTGGTCGCAGCATAAAATTAGTCCATGAGTAGTAAAAATACACAAGCTAAACAAAAATCAATTTATTAACACAACTTTTGTGTTTTTCATTTCTTACAAAAACTTCTATGTCTAAAATCTTTTCAGAAATGCAGGTGCAATACATGATGTTTATGTTTTGATTTGTCGATATACGATATCTTTTAAAATACACATCAAAATTTCTAGTTCTAGTTGCCCTATCATCAATTGCATTTGCTTTTAGTCTTGTCCTCTTATTGCGTCGCACGTTTTGTTGGCGGCAAACAATTAGCGTTCTGTTTGTTCTCGCTGCTTATCTTCTCTGCGGCAGCGACGACGACAGGTGCGAGTGTGAATGAGAGAGCGCTACAGAATGAGGGTGAGCTCTGAAACTGCTCTCCTTGGTGAGTGGCGTAGAGTTAAGAAAACAAGTCAGCTGACATAAAAATTGTAGTTTCATACTCTTGTTGTTGATGCTGTTTTGTGGATCTTCTTCTTCTTTTTCTTAACTGTGGTCGTCATTTTCTTTAGGCAAACAAAAGCGCGTGTTTTGCGGCTGCTGCGGTTCATTAGCATTTTTCATAGTGTCAAAGCTTTTGCATGTCGAATGAATTTTTTTTTTGCTAAAATTAGCAACTACACACACACATGCATAAGTAAATATATTTATATGTACACATGTTTGTATGCGTGAACGTATAAATTTACAAACATAACGGAATTTGAGATGGCCGCACACGTTGCAGCTTTAGCTCATTTTGCAATTACGGACACACAAATATTTCGCTGTTTTTGGCAATATTATATACATTGATACATTTGCATGTGTGTATGTATGTAAATGCGCAACTCTCATGCGCAAAAAAAAAACAGCTGCGGCTGCCAAATGCTGCCGGCATTGATGCTCACACACTTTCATACGTACATACATACATGTGTACAAATACACAAGCAAAAGCACCCACATGTCGGCACAGGTTCGCTCGCACTCGCTCTTTCGCACTCAGCTGGTTGAGCGCCCACAACAACGGGCGCCAAACATGTGTTTTCTACACACTCACACTCACACAAACGAACCGAAGCTGTAATAAAAGCTGCCGCAGTCGCAAGTTGCTTGGCGAATGATTATCGGTGACAACATCGCAAGGCGGAAAAGAGATGGAATGCACAAGACAAGGCGGCAATTGCATTAATTTAAAACCATTTACATATACATATGTATGTAAATAAAAAAATATACAAAATATGCACACACACACACATATACACATGTACTTGATATTAGCCGTTAGAAATGCGATTCTTTTAGTTTATCAGAAATGTCGTCATCGAAAGATTACGAGGCATAAGGCGAGGTCGTTTAATGTTCGCATACCCAGCAAGCATTTGGACGATTGTACAATCGCCCATCGCCGAAAAGAGTCTTCTGCGAGATTAATAGAAGATGAATCTTTCAGGCGATTGTTTAGCGATAGAAAGCTGTCAATCGAAAGAAAAGTAATGTGAGAGAGTCTTCTGCGAGTCGCGCACGAGTCTTTTGAAAGATGAATCTTCCGGGCGATTGTTTAGCGAGACCCAAAACACAAAAGTGAGCTCCACGTCTAAAGCAATTTAATTCAGATTTTTTCAAGTACTCCAAAGTGTTGGTCCCGTAGCTCACTAGTTAACATAGAGTTGTGGACCTGCCATACTTCGAACTTTAAATTTTTGGCTACAACTGTTGTTACATAATCTGCTTTGACTAATTCCTGGACCAGAGTCTTTCCGAAGTGGCTCACTCTCTAACAAGAGAAGATCAAAAAGCAATGAGAAGGTGATATCGCCTGAAACTTCTAGGCGAGTCGTCTGAGACTCTCTTGCGATGAAAAATGTTTGCTGGGTACGTATTTATTTATTTATGTATGTATGTATGCATCTATTATTTGTGTTTGTAACAACGAAAATGTCAGAGTATAAAAACAAAACAGCTGTCAGGTCTGGGGCAGTGCTCAAAATATTTAAATATAAACATTTCATTATTTTTTTTGTGCCAAATGTATTTTGCGTTTTTAGCTAATTTTTAACGAGTCGCCGGCGTTGTAGCAGCTGCTTTTGCTTTTGGTTGGCTGACTCAGTCAATAAAAAACAAACACAAATACAATATGTACATATCTACATACATACATCCATTTCTATGAATGTACATTGAGATTTTACTTATTAAAAGCAACCTAATTTAATTAAAGCACGTGTGTTCGCTTTTTTCATATTCGCTTTGACAAAAGCTCATTAACAGTTAACATGAAATGCAATCCAGGTGCCAGTGTTGCTGAGCTGCAGGCGAGAGCAGTGTTGCCCCAGGGCAGCAGTTTGTAAGACTTGCAACTGGTGTTGTCGTTGTTGTTGTTGTTGTTATCGTCGTCACTCGCGCTTTCAGCGCTTCATTAAAATTCCATTACAAAAGGTCAATAAAACTTTGAACCAAAAGCAAGAACAACACCATTCAAGCCAAACAACAACAACAAAAGCTCATGGTCAACGAAAGCATTTAATTAGCATACGAAAAAAAAGAACAAAAATGGTTACACACACACACACGCGAGATAGGTTGAAAGTGTGTTAAAACACATTTGAATTTGAATAGAAACAAAGAGAAAGAAAGAGTAACTACAACAAATGCGATGAAAGCACGAACAAAGCGAAACAACAACAACAACGAGCCGTTAGAGCATTTTTGTGAATGCCGGCAGGCAACAACGTTGTTGTCAAATTCCTATGCAACAACAACAACAACAATAAGAAGAAAGAGACGCGACGTCGACGTTGACGCTGACCCTCAAATACACACACACACACACAAACAGCACACACACATTTACATTCACATCAGATCAGCTGATCGAATTTCATGCCTACATTCATACATATAAAAATAAGTAAAAGCAACACAAAGAGCGTGTCGTTGCGTCTCTTGTATTTATTTCGAGAGGGTGGGTGTGTGTGTGTGTGTCTTCACACCCAAGACAGCTGTTTTAATTAACCCAAATAAAATAAAAACAACAGCAGCCGCCGTCGACGCTGCATTTGTTATAAAAATATAATTTGCAATACAATTTTTAATTGCTGTGCAAAATTAAATAAAAATGCGGGCGAAATTCAAATTGCTTTCAAATTTTACGCTAGTGTTGTGACTGTGAGAGAAAAATAAGAGAGCTTAAACTCGACTAATACAATAAGTTGTATTAAAATATTTTAAATTATGTTAAATAATTTACTAGAATTGATTCACAAAACGTTAAAAAATTTCCCAGCCCTAGTACATTGTGTGCTTTGTCAACTGTGATTGGCAATTGTTTTTGTCGAAACGACGCAATTGGGAAAGCTGAGCTTTTGCCGGTCAACCTTGTTATTGCTTGACCAGCTGAGCCGTCGCCACGTTCAGTCTCTCTCTTTCTCTCTCTCTCTCTCAGAGTCTATGGATGTGTATGTATTTAAATGATTGTATGTATGTGTGTATAAATTGCGCAGCAAAAATGCCGGTTGACTCTTTTTGTGTATTAAATCAAAAATATATGTACGTATTTATTTGTTGTTGTTTCTTTACTTGGCAGTTCTTATTGTTGTTGTTGCACATAAAACATTTTGCACTTGGATTGTTGTGCTAATATCAGCTGTTGCTGATTCATTGATGCAATTTGCAACCAAACACAGAGAGAAGAAAATGGAACGGAACTAACATCTGAATGTGGAATTCATAGACCGCCTTTCCCATTTGACGCTATTAATGGCTTGTTTTTTTTTTCGCAGTTGCAGTCTCTTCTTTGCCATTGATAAAAAAAAGCACCGTTACAACGCAACAGAGTCATTAAATCCGGCGAGACGGCATTCCATGTAATCAACAGCAGCAGCAGCAACAACAACAACAACAAGGTAACTAGCCGAAAGCTCAGCTTGAAAAAGCGCCTGCAATTGACAAAGTGACGGCGGAGCAGCGACGTCGACGATCTTTAAGCGCCGCTGCCAGACGACGACGCGACGTCAGCCAACGACCGACCGACATTTTTGCACACACACACACACACACACACACATATGCAGTCACACTTGTCTGCCTTGCTGCATGTACATGTGTGAATGCAAAGAAAACCCACAAAGTAATTGATCCATTGCACTTGTGCTTTGCTAGGCCGCCTGTCTGCCTTGTTATTGTTGTTGTTGTCTTGCAGCTTTCTCTCTGTTTATTTTTTGCGCTCTCTGCTCTTCATAATTGCATTCTTGCTGCCTGCGAAAGTTCCAGCTTTTGACGCTCTCCGCTAATAAATCGCTTTGCGGCACTTTGCAGCACTTATTTGCGCCACCTACAACTAAAAGCAACAGTGTTGCCAACTATAAGGAAAATCTCCACATTTAGTGGGGAAAACGATAATTTAAAACGCTAAATCTGTCATTTATCATGAGATTATGAACATTTTTCTAACATAAATGTACAGTTACATCCAATATCCTCTTAAAGTTGATGATGAAAGTATGTTGATAATGGCTTATTAATAAAAGTGTGAAAGATAGAATATAAATTAAATTAATTGCAAATATCAATATATTTTAGTGGGAGCAAAAAGGGAAAATCCCCCAAAAAAACCTCTTTACGCGGTAAAAGTCTAGTGACGAAAACATTTCCATGCCACAAAATTTCTGATATCCAATTTTGTGACGAAATATATTAAATTTTTTATATATGCTAATTTATTATATACTAGGGGGCTCCGCCCCCTGCTCGCTTCACTCGCCAACCCCCGCTCGTTTATTAAATATGCCAAAAAAAAAAAATTTAAATTTTAGCGGTTTTTAGCGATTTCCCGCTAAACTAGCGATTTTTCGAAAAAGTCGTAGAACAAACGTTTCTATATTTTTGAGCGGGAAACAGACAGACTGACTTTTCATCTCATTTTCGGAAGGCCCCTAAAAATTTCAAAATTAATTATCTTTCGAACCAGCGGTCGGATTTTGATGATCGAGGTGTCATTCGACGCGTAATTTTGATTAGAATAGTTAAAAATTAAAAAAAATTCAGAAAGGCTCCAACGGCCCCATTAGCTCCAATCATTTAAATTTTGCCCCTCCCCCTTACACCTGTTTATCTCACGAACCAGGTGAGTTTTTAAAAGTCTTAGTATGCACATTTGTAAGTTAAGTTGATACCTTTCGATCGGTATATAACTCGACCTGATCGGACAGTCATAGCAAATCTTCCATTCTTCCTGTGTATATATGCTAGTCGCCTTCGCACCCTTCGTGCTGCTTTCGTCACTAGCGCGGACTGCCGTCCGCAGTGATAGCAAAACCAACACAATTTCTTTTTGATATTTTCCTGCAATTAGACTTAATATTTAGCCAAATTTGACGATAAAAAGTTGTTCTGGGACACACAGAAACACACTCACATAAAGTAATTAAGCAAAGCGCCCAGACATTTGCTTTTAATTAAACTAGGAAACAAAATGTGAACATTTTGGGGGTTGGGGCTATAAAATAATTTCAAATTACGAAGGCAGCTGCATTAATTGCATTCTGTGGCCAAAGATAATGTCACACATTTGTAGAATACAGGAAAGGGGAGAGTGTAGCAGTGTTTCCTGTCATAGTAAAATGGCAAACACTGTGAAAGAGAGACAGGGAGAGAGACGGTTAGAGTGAGAGAGAACTTTACTACGAAACGCAGCAATTTGAAAGTACAGCTACACTCAATGCGCCATATACAACTCGTAAACTGTATATGTATGTGTATATAACAGTATATATAAAGATGCTGACATAACCGTAAAGTTATGTATGTATTCTGGGTGTTGGCGCATCCCGGACAGCTGCTGGGCTGCAATCCCGCGCAAAGGTTGCCCGATGCCAATGGCCTAGTGCACTGTCGTTTTCCCCCTCCCCGCACTTTCTCGTTTCCTACACCAGCCTCCATACCTCTTCCTATCCCCTGCCACGCCTTTTGGCCGTAATCGAGCTAAAAGGAAGACGAGCCGGGCCAACGACAACATGTATAGACATGCTCAATGCGCAGCTGCGACAACCGAAAGCTGAACGCCCAATTCCGCATCGAGAGTTGGGGCGTACCTACCTCCCTCCCTCCCACTCCACTCCATTCTCAGCTTGCTTCCATTCTCTGCCGCCTGTCACTTTCCAGCCACACAAATAGTCGTCATCGGGCCAAAACAGCTGCCTACCAGGCGCCAGGCAGCCGACAATTCGTTTCATTTCGGAAACTAAATGGCAATGAAACAGGCAATACCCCAAACCCCCTCAACCTGCCCCCTTTAACAATGTGGAGAGCGTTGCTCTCAGCTGTGTCAGCGGTGTGAGAAGGATTATTATTGGGCTTGGCCGAAAACTTTCAGTCTAAATGTCTTGGTTTGAGTCTGTGCGCCGACTACAGTGCTCCAGGTTTTTGGCGGAGTTTACTCCCTAATTTGGGTACAAGATAGCACACGCTGAGAAAAGGAACCTAACACTATTGTTCTCTTTTTCTAGCCTTCACTTCACTGTCATCCAGTGTTGTGGTATGCTGACATTCCCTGCAGTGTTGACGATTGAGCTTTTTCCCGGATAGATTTGTCGTTTTACAACTACTGTTAGTCCGAAAACTATCAGACAATTGTTGGCCGGAAATGTATCCTGTCTTAAGAATGAGTCAGAATACTCAGAATACTTTTCCAAATAGCTTTCGAACAATAATATTACATAACTATTTTCGGGCACTTTTGAAAAAACTCATAACTTTGTCAAATCTGAACTGATTTCGATAATCAAAATAATCACAGATTGTCTGTTAAGTTGATACTGCATTTTCAAGAAAAGACTATGTGTCCTATCTCCTAACCTTTTTTCCGTTTCCTTCTGGCATCACTGATACACTGGACTCACTTTTCGGTGTGAGTTTTCGACTGTTACAAAACCGTGGAGGGTTGTTGGGGCGCTTTTGGCGCGCACTGGAAGGCCGCGAGACTTTGGATCGATATTTTTGGAGCTGGCAAACGTTAATTGTGTGTAGAGACCGACCGAATAGATATAGAAAGAAAAATTCCAGTTGTGTGCTTGATTTTCTCTAGGGAGTTTGTGTGGATGATGAAATGGGTGGGCTGGGGGAGAGTTCCCGTTCACCATCAATTCGTTTTTCCAAACGTTCGGCACTTTAATGTAGGTTAGTTCAGCAACAAAACGGGGCAAAACTGTACGCAGCAATTGCACTTTTGCACTTTGGCGCCACCTAGCGTACACACAAGTTCAATGACCCGCCTCAATGAGTAAATCACAGACTACTTGGCATAGTCGCCCACTCGCGACTGTTATACACAACAGTTATATACCCCTTCCATTGAGACAGACAGGCAGACAGACAGACATACATATGTATATGTGTGTGTGTTTGCGCATAACTGTCAATGGCGTAGCGGCTAGTCTCGCTACTTTCTGCAGTATTGCATTTTTTTCTCGCACTTTTGTGTCAACTGAAAGCTCTGTCTGCACATGTGTCTGTGTGTGTGTCGTATGTGAGAGTGCATTTGTGTGTCTGTCTGTGTGAGCTGCATTCGTCGTGCGACCTGATTCCGATTTCATTCGTTGTCGTCGTCGTCAGTTTGTTTTCGTTTTAGGCCTAGTCCCTCCTCACCCGCTTAAGCATAGCTAGAAGAAGAGTTGCCAAAGGTAAGGGAAAGGCTTACGCCAAGTTGGTCAAGCAGATATTGCCATCTTGCTCGCACGCTAAACTACTACATACTACACTGTTTACTACGTGTGATAAACGTTGCATAAAAAAAGAACACAAAAATCCATAAACTACTTGCATGGCAAAAGGCAGAGTAAACCAAGCAACCACCCCACACCCACCCACTTTCTCTCTATCGCTCACTCTCTCTTTTGCTCTTTTTCTGTAGTTCGTCATGGCTGCTATACGCCCATTATGTCATTCATCACGGCACAGTGTTACTGCGCTGTCGACGTCGCTGTCAGCGTTGCTGATTTACCCCTTTACTGTTTCTCTTCTTCTTCTTCTTATTTTCCTTCTTTCTTGTTGTTGTCGTTGTTCCTTCCCATTTGCGCGTGTCGTAAAGTAACGTACTCGTATTTTTAATATTTACGCGTTTTTCTTCCTGTTTACATTGTTATTTTGTTGCCTTTTGCCTCTTTTACTCTTTCTATTGACACATGAGCTGTCATTTTCTTGTTGTTTATGCTGGGACTCTTGATGACTTTTTTCCTTTTTCTTTTCTATTTTGCATTTTTCTTTTTTTGTTGTTTGGCTTTGATTTATGTTTTGAAGCAAATAAAGCTAAGTTAAACTTGACATTTTTCAATTTGCAATAAATAAAGGCACAAGAAGAGCAACAATGTCAACGGACTGCAGCGATCGCACGATAAACATAAATCTCGATAAGTCAACAGTGTTGCAAAATGCGCTCATTTTCGGCCCTTGCAAATTGTCAAAAGAGAATGTCTAGCAGCAGACACATAAATTACAGCTTAAACAACAACAACAACAACAATAATGCAAAAGAAAGTATGCACACAAAATGAATCTTTTTTAATATGACATCTTGTTGATTTACAGCCGTCTGCTGCTTAGCCAAAGCACATATACACACACACACACACACATGCACTCCCACTCAAGATGGCGACGCACAGCAGCCGCTTTATGTCCGTCACAACAAATCGATGTTTGTCTCAAGGTGAAAAATACCATAAATACACATAAAACACGAATGCGTATATGTAAGCAAAAAAAAAAAAAAATTTAAAGGCCTAAAACAGTAAAAACAACAACATGCGACTGCGACGCCAAAAAGGTTGCCATATCAACGAGACTTGTAAAGGGACCTTCATGTGTCAAGAGGCAAAAGTCAGCAGCGCTGACGTCGCCGCTGGCGTGCAGCCTTAAGCCCCCCCCATACACACACACTCCCACACAAAGCACAACAAAACAGTGTTGCCAGAATTTCAAGGGCTAAAATAGCTAATTTGTTCAAAAAAGTAAGCTGAAAAAAGCTAAAACTTTATTAGTATTCAAAATACGAAATGGTATTTTGCGGATATGGATAGTAATTCTTTAATTCTTCTAGTATGTGCAATTACAATTTAGCAAAGTTAAGCTACAAAATAGCTAAAATGTCAACACTGAAATTAATTTGGAAAGTTTTAGCAAAGCGACTGCATCGTAAGTAAAAGAGAGTGAGAGAGCGGCAATTTGTCAACATGTGATAAGGCGCAGTTAACTTAAACGTTCCTGTTGTTGTTCTTATGGTAATGTAATTGGAGTTGCGTGCTCAGTGAATTGTGAATTGAGCGAGGTGTTGAGGCGTTAATGGTCAACTAATACACACTTAAATACCACTTTACATGTGTGTGTGTGTGTAATCTATGCAATCCAATTAGTACTCATTCCCAGTGCAACTCAAACTGTATTCGTTGTCACTTCGGTTTTTTTTTTTTGTTAACTTACCTTGCTCAACTTTTCGCCCTCGTGTCGTGGCAAGAGGGAACGTAAACTCTGAAAACCAGCATTGATGCTCTGCATGCGTCGACGCTCATTGCTATTGGCGATTTCGCGTCTCATACGCTTTTCGGTGTCTAGAATGGGTTTACCCCCTTCCCCTAATACATCTCCTCCGCCGTCTTGTCCTTCGCCTTTTGTTGTATTCGATCCGCTCATATTCGATTGACGACGCTGCGAACTTGTTGTAACCTGATGCGACGGCTCGGTGGTATACTCAATGTGATAGGTATTCTCTCCGCCTGAATCTTCCAGTTGTAATCTGAAAATAAATGTACAATTTTAAATAACATGGTAATAATTATGGGACATGTTGAATATTTAAAGCACAAAATTCAATTAACTGTTATACACACATCCACACACACACAATGGCGTTGAAAAATTCATTCATTCATAAATTTACAATTCCATTCAATTCAGTTTTAGTTTAGCCGCTGCCTCACAACACACACACGCACACATATAAAGCGCAACGGTTGACGTCGCGTCGCAGCAACAGCGCAGCCCATAGTCAAAGCATCAATACAACGAAAAATGTACAAATAATAACAAATACAATAACAATGCAACACAAGCAGCAGCAGCAACAACATAAAAATCAACATGTCGGCAACTCGGAGAGTGAGAGCGAGCTCGAGAGTAAGAGAACGAGAATGAGAGAGCCGAGCTGAGCACAGCTCACAGCTGTCAAATATGGCCATTTTTTTTGTATGTTATTATTGTGACTCTTGGATTAAAGTCGAATTTATGCTACACAGCGAATAGCATAAGAATTTCAAACAGGTTTTACAACAACAAAAGCAAACACATACACACAGACATAATCTAGCTGTTGTGCGCCTAATGAAAACCATTTTCACAAAGGTATGCACCGTCCAGGCCAGAAACATATGAGAGACTTCGCCTGCTGTGCCTGTCTCTATATTTGTGTGCGTGTTTGTGAGAGCGTCTGTGTAAAGTTGCAACACTGCATTCCAGCAACAATACAAGACAGCAAATACAACAGAACGCTGTTGAAGACAACGACGTCAACGATAGAAAATCTTAGACGTCGTCTAGTTGCATTGGTTTATTTTTAGCCACATACCATTACCATCCATAACAAAGGTCGTTCTCCGCAGCATGTATTTATTGTGGATGCTATACCCTGTAGCGTGTGCTGCTAAACGGCTATATATTGCTTGTCATCAGACTGTGATTGGCATTTTAAATAGATATTCTCAAAAAGTTGTTATTGTTCTAATAATAATTATTTATTTACTTTTTTTTTTTTTAATTATTGGGTATCTTCTAGTCGCAAACACTTCCGTAATACTAAAGTTTTTCAAGAGTTGTTGCTAAAGTTGGCAAAGCGGATATTGCTGCACTTGCTGCTGCAGCGGCTGTTTTTATTGTTGTTGCTGCTGCTCTGGAATTTCTATTTGCAAACAAAAGGTAAAAGCCACAAAAGCTATAGCATACATAAAAGTTAAATGAAGCTGCAGTCAAAAAAAAAAACAAATACAAATTATTTTCGGCACGCGTGTCATCCCATACACGCACACACACATACTTATTGGCACATGTGAATTTGTTGTTACAATTTGTAGCGATAACATGCAAGCAACAGCTGTTGAGCTAAATTAACAGACAGAAGCTGATAAAAATAGCGATCATGTTTAATTTAACAGCAGCAGTAAAAGTTCCAGCAATTAAGCAATTAACAGCTGTTTCAATCAGAGTGACCATTCCAGAGTGTTAATTTCACAGCTGTTGAGGCAAAAAAACTATGGTGGAAGGGGACTGTTAACAAATATATTTGCATTTTGTGTCATTTGAAATTGTAGTTGAATTTGTAGTACGCATTTTTCTGCATTTCGCAAAGAACAACAACAAGAGAGAACACATGACACACAACAGCTGCTGCTGCTGCCCGGGGGCCGACTCTCTGCTGCTGCCCCAAAGTTCAATGTAGTTCATTGGCCACTTTTCGCTAACCAACACTCACACACACACACACACAGTCACACACACAAAACTAAACAGAACAGACAAAGCCGAAGTCACGAGTGCCGCCGAGTTGATGTTGCTGTTTCTGCTGCACCAACAACTTGCACATAAATCGTATGCATGTATTGTATGTATGTATCATTTATATGCATGTACGTATATTTGTTGTGTGCGGTGTACATGTGTATGTACGTTTATTAGGTCAACGCTTACGTCATCATTTTTGCCTGGAATTTGTCGGCAACAATTTTGCCGATTGCAGGTGGAGCCGCATTAATTTTTAATTCATAAAGATAAACATGAATTATGTAATCAAAGCAGGAGTAAACATGTACTAACAGTTGGTCAAGAAATTGTTTTGACAAAAAAACCACACCGTTTTAAATTGGAAGTTTTAATTCCATTCACTTAATATACGAATATTTAAGTACTAATTGTATTTGACAACCCTTTTTCATATTGAGAAATTTATTTTCAAGTATACACAAGTATTTTATCGTAGTAGTTTATTCCCTTGAGTTGACCAAGATAAGAAGATAGTAAAGCATACAAATTGTGTCAGGTCGATTGCTTGGTTTGTTTACATTCTTATAAAGAAACTTTTGTTTTTGTTTTTATCAACCACTTTGGGCTGGCAGATAAACAATGTTAAATCAATTTATATATTCTTTTTTTTAAAGAAGTGAGAATCATTATTTCTCTAAAATATAGGTACAATCATTCGATATATCTACAATAAAAAGCTGTTGGCCAGTTTTATGAGTTCCGAGTACAAAAAGATTTTCACATTGATTTTCCATTGGTGATTACCGATTTAGTGACCAGTTTCCAGTTACTACTACTCTTTATCCATATTTTATTTGGTTACAGCTTTACGATCGTCATGATGACGATTATGAGTGAGGGTGAGGGGGTGAGGGACCGAACAGTTGTTGCACTAAAAGGCGGCTTAAGTTTTATGCCCAGTCACGTACTAAATATACATACACACTCACTTGTATGCATATAGTATGCGTATGCACATACATTGTTGCAAATAAAGGCCAAACTAAAGCGTAGTAAATGCTAAAAAGGTAGTAGAAGAAGCAGCAAATGGCGAAATGCGCAATAAAACGCAATAAACTTTGCCACTTGCGTAATGTGCAGCAGCCAACGACAGCAACAATAACATCAGAGAGCAACAAAGTAGCATAAACAAATGAAAAAGTTTAGAATTGTTCCTCGCCTACCCCCCTCCCCTCACAGACCGACAAAAGTGTCGGCCTTTTGGCGCCACATTTGCAATAAAAATATAAACAGAGAACAGACAGAAAAACGCCGTTGCAATTTCAATGGGTGAGAGACAAATGTGGGAGAGGGGATGACACATAACGGTTACATAAGCACACGCGCTCTCGCATGAGGTAATCCGAGATGAATATGAGAGGGGAAGGGGAAACAAAAAGGGGCAGGTAATGTCTTTGCATGTTGCTCAACAAACGTGCGTATGACAAAAACAACAGCTGTTGAGTAAGTTAGTGAGCAAGTGTTGCTGATGTACTTACATACATACATATGTAAGTGTCACAGCTGATGTGGTGCCTCTCAAATCCGAGAAGACCACAAACGTTTCGTTAATCTTTTATAAATTTGCAATTTAAACCGTTTGTTGTACACAAAAAATCATGTGTTTTTCATCAACAAATCCAACACTAAACTGAAGCCGCTTCTTCTCCTCTCCTTCTCTATCTTTCTTGCTCGCTCGCTCATTCACCCACTCTCACTCTCTGGTAGACCGCGCAGGTTGCCCATAATAAATACCGCATGCAAAAACGCAGTGGGAATTGAAACACAAAACGAAACGCTTGACATGTGAAACAGCCATCGCCCAAAAATTTGCGCAGCAGCTTTTTATCTTTTAGTATTTATGTGTTGTTGTTTTCTTATTGGCAATTTTTTCGCAAATTTATACCGCGCTCTGCTCACCATACACACATACATTCATTCTTGATAGTGTGAGATGCGTCGGCGTTGACAGCGGCATTTTGTGTATACTTTTTTTCAATGAAATGTGTGTAGTAGTAGTAAAAAGCGATGCGGTGTGTGGCGGCATCTGTACTTTTGCAAAATTCCCCTTACCAACTCTCGCATACACACTCAATCTCTTTTCTTTCTCTCTCTTCGACTCGCAGCAGTGACGATACATGAGCAAGGAGCAACAAGCTTTTGAGTGCAATGCAAACACACTCACTCACTCACACACACACACAGTTCCGAGGCTTATGTATTTTGCCAACTGGGGAGCGAGAATGCGAGAGTGAATAAAGAAAACAACACAAACTGCATGCAATCCACACACACACACACTGGCAGATGCATATGTGCTCCACTGTGAGTGAACTTACAAGCGTGGCGACGGCAGCTGACGACGCCGCAGTCGCAAAACGTTGACGCCTTCCAGTGTGTGGGGAAAACGGAAATGACGCCACATGCACTCACACAGTCATATACAATGCGAGAGCATGTGCAACTCTTTGGAGACTTTTAGCCAAGGCACTTGCCGGGCAGCTGTTGTTACAAACAAGAAGGCGCATTTCGAAATGGGGATTTTTTTTCGTAGGCTAATATCGTATATTCCGAAATTGCAAACACCACCCACCCACGCAATACAAAACTCAAATAGCAATTTCTATGATTACAGTATAAAGAAAACCTGTCAGCTGTTTCGCAGAATTACTCGGTTTACAGTGTTGATAAAGTAAATAAAGGCCTTCGCCATGCAGTTATACAATATAAACATATGGGAAATGCCTGCCTTATTGATAAGGCAACTCACAAATACTGAAACACACACACACACACACACACACACACACACACACACACACACACACACACACACACACACACACACACACACACACACACACACACACACAAACACCAGGGCAAAACCTTGAGTCTCACAGCTGCCTAGAGGGTAAGGGAGAGTGGTCGATTGGTTTCTTTTACGTCAAACACAGGCTGCGAGCTCTCTATTTGTATACGTGTGTGTGTGTGTGTGTACGCGAACATATGCTGGGCTGCTGTTCGACAACAGCAAAAGCAACAACCGCAGCGTAGCAGAAAGAGGCGGCTGATAACGCACACTCGTCGATGTTGTCGTGTGACCAAAAGACCATATGATTTTGATAAAAGGGCCGGCGCAACTTTCGCCGCAAGCAGCAACAGAGCAATACAAAATAAAACTATTCGCTAATAATCAACAATGGAACAAAGCAAATAATAATAATAACAACAACAACAGTAAACTGTACATTTCTTCTCTCTCCACTTCACACACACACACGAGTACACATGTATGTATACTCTTTCTTCCAACTGTGTCTACATTTGTTGCTGCTGGTGTGAGCGTGAGAGTCGCTCGCTCGCTCGCTCAGCGCTCAGGTAGCACGTCAGCCATATGACGATTATAGAAATAATACCGGTACAGCTGATTTGGTCGCAACTAGCATAAAGTGGCTGTTGATTAGACAGCGTGCCATGATAAGCAACAGACAGCGACGCCGGCAGCGCAGTTGTTTGTTATTGTGAGAGAGAATGGCAGCTGAGCGTGAGAGAGCGCAGTAGATCGCAATTTAATGAAAACAGCTACATATATATATGAATAACAAAGATTGATAATTAAGTTTAATTGAAATTCTGCTGCATATGCAATATTTTGGACGTCAGTGTAGCGCGAGCGCTGTCCAAATAAATTTGAGAAAACAGCCGTTTTTCAAATATGGCGAGCGTAAAACGTAAAAACAATAAAGTGAACAGACGGACGGAACAGTGGTAAAAGAAGAGCAGGAGCAGACAAAAAGTAGCGTCACCTTTTTCCAGCGAGACAGTGCCAAACGAAACGGGCAGAATTCACGGGAATGGTTTGGAAATGGAATGGAATGTCTGACAAACTTAACGCCATACGTTTTCCATATGTATGCATGTGTGTGTGTCTGTGTGCGCCTCTGCTTTAATGCATTGGTGGTGGTGTTTTTATGCCGCGTTTGTTTTGTGCGGCAAAACAGGCGGCAAAATTATACGTTTTCTTTCGTTTATTCCTTCTGCATTTGCCTTTTGTCGCGTGTGCAAGCGAGAGAGACAGAGAATGAGCGACACAAATAATCGATAATTTGCGTGATAAAACGAAAAGTGCAACCTTAGCAAGCACCGTTTGTTTATTTTATTTGAGTGATTCAAGTAAACAAAATAAAAAAAAAGAAGAGGAAAAATATGTAATGCGATATGCGTGTACATTTATTGGGCACTTACTGTAACTCTTCATCCAATTCCTCGGCGCTGTTGTATTCGGCGTTTTCCAAAATGACTTCCTCCGTTTTGATGGGCAGCGATAAAGCAGACATGTTTTATATTGTGTTTGTTGTTGTCGCAAATAGCGCGCACTCGAAATGTAAATTTATCAAACAGGACACGTGTTTTCACTTTTCACACTCCCTGTGCTCTGCTTTGGTTTTGCAAATTATTTATTTTGCTAGTGTTTGTTGTTGCTATTTGTTCTCTCTGCTTCTTCTGCGTTTTACTTTGGTCTTCTCACACACACACATATGTATACGCGAAATCGATCGTTGACTTTTTACTATGTGTGTGTTTCGTTTTGTCGTCGTCAGCTGGTCTTCTGTCTGCTTCTTCTGCTGCCTTCAGCTGCTTTTGTGTTTAGCGGCAAATTGTTAGGCAGACACACAAACACAGACAGCGCATTCACACACATGCACAGCTCACACTACGCGCACACACTCACTCACACACTCGTAAAAACAGCAGGCGGCGCGCCGTAAAAAATTAAACGCGACGGCGTTGTCGGTGATGATGTTGTTGTTGTTACTGCTGCTTCTGAAAAGCACAAACACTAGAAGTTTTCACAAACTTGTACAATATATTTTGCTGTTGATGTTGTTGTTTTTGCAATTTTATTTTGCTATGGCATATACACATACACACTTATACACTGATAGAATATATAAGCAAAATGGTTGCACTGTACGTAGACCGCGTTTTTACTCAGAGCGTCCGCGACACGTCTGCTCGGTTCAAGACAAATTTCACAATGCCAAAACATTCCACTTCGCGTGTATACCACACACACATACAGTGACACGCGCAAGCACTATATTTCTCTCTCTCTAGCTTATTGTCACGCCAAGTGCGCTCTCGCTCACACACAACGCTAAACGTTTTCTGCGTCCATCTACTTTCTATGTTATGTTTGTTCTGTTCGCCTGGTATCCGACAGCTTCGCGGACCATTTTGCTCTCTTTTTTGAAAGAACGAAATTTTAAACGCGAATTTTGCGAATTTTTCTAACATTCTTAATTTTGAAAATTTTACTAGAATAAACTAAATTATTTTAGAAAATTTATTTTTTTTTTCTTATTTTAAATTTTTTTAAATGGATTTTCGAAAATTTCAAATTTTCCATTTAATTTTCTCGCGCAAATTGAAATCAGCTGTTCTGTTATTTAACAGCTGTTGATACTTTGGTATTTTTTAGTGCAATTAACAGAAATGTTATGTTGTTTACAGTAAACTGTTAAGCTTTCTGCTAAAAAAGCGAAAAAATGAAAATTGTATTTTTAAAAAAGTCAGAATTCCCGCTTCCCGCAATTCCGAAATTTTTCCCGCAATTGGTCTTCAAAAACAGTCAGATTTGACGGGAAAAAAGCAAAGTTTCGGTTTAATAAATTCAACGCAAAATAACAGCTGTTAAAGTGAGTCAATGTGGCCGAATTAACAGTACTAAAATATACCAAATTAATGCACGCGATGAGAATTTTTGGAAAACGTTCAATTTAAGAACAAATTAAATACGCTGGACATTGTGTTTATTATATTTCAATAAATTATGCTATCAAGCTACTCATTAATGGAAAATTAATGCTTGTATTAGGCTAATCTCATTTTATTTGAAATGTAATGAAATATATAAAAATCAATTCTTAAAAAAATGGCAAACAGGCCTTTAAAATTCAAATTCTTATTTGAAAATATCGCTGTGTGACCAATTGTCACAAACAAGGTCATGGAATATACTATCACTGTTGTGCTCATTCACTGTTACTTAACATTCATGCATCTCTTAACATGTTAACCTAACAGGCATAAAGAGAGGGCTTACATTACTGGGCCCTGTTAAGCAAACTAACTGTTTTTTCTGTTTAATAAACACAATTTAATGAAGAACGGAAATTGCCAATGCTAAAAATCGTATTAAATTTCTTTTGTTTAAAGCGTTTAAAAATTATAACGTAATTTGTTGTATTTAGTGTGACCATTGCCTGCTTAGCTTGGAATACTGAAAAAAAACCTACCTGGATGGTAATGTTAATGCTAACAGTTTGAGAGAAAATAACGAAATACATAAAATAAGGGTTCACAATTTAATGATTAATGAGTATTTGTGTCCCTAATGGAGTGGGGTTTTGAATTTTTATTTATAAAGATTATACAAATCTAGGTATCGTCCTTTTTCTGGGAGCCCGGACTGCCACGTTTCAGAAGTATCGATGATTCTTTTTGTGAGAACCATGCCTCATGTTTTAAAATCTGCGTTAATAATAAAAAAGAGACAAACTCGCTCGCCAAGAATCAGCGGATGTTTGTTTCCACGATGTTTTCGATGTTTAAAAATAAAGCATCGAAGGAGACATCGATCAATTTTAAAATTTTCAAATTTGGAGCCGAACCAAGGGGCTGCCACCTTGCTTTGCCAAAGTTGGGCCAAGGCTGCCAATTCAATTTTTTGTATGTTTTTACTTAAATTTATTTTGGATTTTTAAATAAATTTAAATTAATTCCATATTAATATTTCAAAAGCAATTGAATAAACCAAGAAAATTATAAATTTCCTAAAATAATAAAGTTCATTTTAAAATTATTTTGGGGCACGTCACCCTTCGCGTGGTGAAAAATTTAATAAAATTCTAAAGAACAAAATTATAAAATCGCAAAAAATATAACAAAACTCCTGCGAAAGTTTCAAAGCTCTAGCTTCAATATTTCTTAAAAAAAAAACAATGCTCATATTTAACATATTTTTTTTCAACTTGTTAAAAGTGGTCAAAAATGATACCGTTGCCACCTCTATAAATAAGCAACTCTGATTATTTATTTGTTTTCTACACTGCCTGCCGGTCGTTCATTCATAATTTTGCTGCACTTCTTGCACTACTTGATCTCGCACATTAATTAACTCGTTAATTGAATTAAAATTGAACCGAAAATGTCCGCATCGCCGGTCCAGTGGGAAGTCGTGTCCAAATCACGTAAACAAAAGAATCTAGAGAAGAAAGTAAACGCGCATACGGAACAAAAACGGATTGCCGCCCAGCTGCCGAAGCTTGAAGAACTCTGTAAGGCGAGATTAAATACGCATTTAATTTAATTTAAATTAACCAACATTTGTCTTTTCTCACCCCCTGTCCCCACAGTGCCAACGCAGCAATATCGCAATCTTTTTGGCCACAATAACAATAATAACAACAACAACAAGTCACATTCACCAGCTAAATCGACTTCAAGCGTCGCGTCCGCATCATCGAAAAATAAATCGCCACGCAAAACAAATACAAATGCCACGAAATCAACAACTGCAACTGCAACGGCAGAGACGTCGAAAAAATCGTCGAAGCAGTCGTCAACTAGCCAAGGGAAACCCAAGACCCTCGAACAGGCCATGAAGCTAATAACACCCGATGATTTTGCCGCACAGTTGGCACAGCTGAAAATCAGTTGCCCCGGCTCCGAATTGCGTTGGTTGAGTAACGTAAGTACCTTGCAGTTATTATCACGTAACGTAATGCGGTAACTGTAGTTACTCTACCTTTGTTATATACGTTACCTAAAAAAAAAAGGAGAAGGGTATATTGACTTCGTTAAAATAAGATTTTTGCATCATAACAACCAGGGTATCAAACCAAAACGAATATCGGTTTCATTTACGGTTTCGGTTTTGTTCGAATTAAGAGGTTTTATGGTCCCCGGTTTCGAAAAATGTACGGTAAAAAAATGATTTAAAATGCTACCCATGTAAATTTAAAAAAAAAAATTTTTTAATTTTTAAAACTAAGATTTTTTATTGAGATTAGTAAACAAATTAGAAAAAAAAATAAAACTTATTTTGAAAACCAGAATTACACCTTAATAACAATTAAATTGAATTGACCGAACCGAAATTAACCTGTATGCATGAATTGGTTACTAAACGGTTATTTTGGATTGAATAATTTCGGTTTTTCTGTGTCATTAAAAATGTCAATCGGTTAATACCGGTTAGGGGTTACGGTTATAGTTACGGTTCTAATCCTTGATAACAAGTATACTAAGTTTTAAATCTATTTTATTAATTTTATTTTTTTCCCCAACTAATTTAATTTTGTGGCTTTTCTCAATAAAAATATATTCTCTTGTAGATTGCACTCTATCTCAACGGAGCGTTGTCCTTTGACTGTGATCCCACCTTTTCGGGCCGTAGTGCCCAGTATCCGAGTAACTTGGCCAGCAGCGGACTGAAGCAGGCAATTTTGGAATTCCTTCGCAGCGTGGGAGAAACGAATTTGGAATACTTTTTCTATTCCTTGCTGGACAGCATGGCCACGGAATTGAACAGTGGCCAAAATGTAGCTGGTTACAAGTTTGTGCTGCAACTGATTGGCCAGAATTGGCCAAGTATTTGCTCGCATAATATGGCCAAGACGGCGCTATTGCGCAATTCATATCAGAATCGCAGCAACATCTGTCTGAGCATCATGTGGGCCATTGGCCAAGGTGGCCATCAATCGTTGACGGAAGGCGTTAAAGTTTGGCAAAATCTCATGTTGCCAAATCTGGAGTTGAAAAGTTTTAGCAAATTTGTCGTTGAGCACATTGAGCGTGTGTTGAATGCAGCCGTTGCCCGTAAATCGGAGGATCCTCTCTTGATCAATCAGCAGGAGTTTTTTGCCTGCTACAATGCGTTGAATGCGCCGTACAACAACATGGCCAAGGAGCTGCAACAAAGCCTTAAACGTAGCGCTTCCTTGCTGCTGGTGAGTAGCGATATACTATATACAGTGTGTCCAGTAATTGTTCGGACAAAGAAAAAATATTCACATATTTTTGTTTTAAAAAAAAAAAAACCAATCCTAAAAATAGATTATCGGGGGTGCCAAGGAAACCGCTTTCGCTTGAATTTCACTTAAATTTCATACAAATTCCAGTGAAATTCAAGCGAAAGCGATTTCTGTGGCACCCATGAATATGTATTCTGTGTCAAAACCAGGGTTTCGGTTATGTTCGGTTATCGGTTACGAAAAATCTTTGAATAAAAGCTTCGTAACAGTGAACCGGTTTTTGCATGTTTCGGCTTTAAAATACCGGTATGGTTTCGGTTCACAAAAAAAAATTTCTTTGCAAAAATATAATTTATTAATAATATAATAATAATAATTAAAAAGGCATTACTTTCTTAATGTTTCATTCGCACATTTATTACACATATTTCTCAGTTTGATGTAGTCAATTATATTTTAACAATTTAAATATTTCATTTAACAAATTTATTTTATTTGCGCTTATTCAGTGCTATGAAAATTCGATCATGAATATCAAAAATTAAAATCAAAAAAAAAATTGAAAAAAATTAAAAATAATTTTGAAAAACCGAAATTAGCCCTTATAAATGGAACGGTTATTAAACGGTTGTTTCGGTCAAATGAAAATTTTATTTTTCGGTTATGGTTTCAGTTACGGTTTTAAATTTCAATCGCCTTTTACCGGTTAAAGGTAACGGTTTCGGTTAGGGTTTTAATCCCTGGTCAAAACAATTTCTTTACACAATTACATTTGTATTATCAAAAACGTTAATAATTGTGTTAAATACTCTGCCCACAGCAAAGATACATTGCCAGTCCGGTGAAGCAGGCCAACATATTCCTGACCCTATTGCGTGAAATTAGCCCGAATAGCAAACAACGCACGGAGATCGATGGCTGTATTAGCTGCTTGTTGAGCAATGGGGCCGATGATTGCTTTAAGGTCTGGCGCATGAACTACAAGAAGCAGCAATTGCCCAGTTTGCTGCTCTTGCGAGCCATTGGTAAGACTTTTACCATGTTCTATCATCAAATCCTTATTTAAACTGCTCTTTTTAGACAACGATTGGACGGATTCGACCCAATTTTTGGCCCAGTCGAATGCTTATCACGCCTTTCTGCAAGATATACGTGGCTTAAACGAGGAATTGCAAGCGGGCAAACGTAAAGATATTTACGTTGATGATTTGGAAACGATTTTGAATGTAAGTTCTGTTAATTTTAAAAAATAACAGCCGACTCCTCCACTTTACGTCAAACTCCACCGCTTACGTTATTTAGACATGACTGGTCACACTGTTATTGTAGTGCAGCTGTTTGCTTGTTCGCGTAACCTGTGAATGGCGTGACGCCATTGTGTAGACGTTACGTGCTGACTGTCAGTTTATTGCAAGTTGCTGCACAACAAAAAAGTATTTTTCATCGCTAGTCCAATAATTCATATTAACATTTGAATATTTTTTCCAATTGGAATTGCAATTGTGTTGAAAGTTTTAAGAGCCATATGCAATTAATTGCAACATCAACATTACATTTGTGTTTGGTGTGAAAAAAAAGTGAAAGACGCCGTCGCCGTTGCTGTCGTCGCATTTGCCGGGCGCAAATAATTTCTCTTTTCTTTTGTAATATTTGCAGCGCAAAGTGCGTTTAAAATAGGAGTGTTTGTGTGTGTGTATTAGTGTGCATATTTTTCATACGGCGTTGCCATGCAGGCTGACTATTTTTTGCCGCTAATTTATGCATGTTTGTGTGTGTATTTGTGTGTGCCTGCCTGCGCTTATCGCACGCAGCAGCAGCAGCTATTTATGATCATCTAGCGTCGGTTTTTTGTATGGATGATGTGTTATAGCTCCGATTGGCTGTTGGTCCCCCTGCCCCCTCTCCTATCAGCCAGTCACCCTTGTTGATTGTGCGCAGCGCAACGGTGGTGGTGTCATTTCAATTTACTTTTTCGGCTATTAAATTTTTTTCTTCTCGTCTTGTCGAGATAACAATTCTTGCATGCAGACGGACTGCTCTTGACCAATGCCCACCACGTCACAAATAAATGACCGTGGACCCAAAGTAAAAAGCGAAGGCAAAGAAGAAGCAACAGCCGCAAACAACAACAAGTTCTTGTTGGCCATTTTCTTGTTGGTTCTTCAACACGTGGCGACCGACGGCCTCTTTTCCGAGATTTTTCATCGTTTCATTTTTGAAACCTGCAACGTTGTCACTTTTTTCCATGCCGGTTTTAACTTAGTTTTCTTCATTAATTAGTGTGTGCAAATATTTGGCAGCATTGCTCTGTTAATTGTCACAGAAAAAGCTCACCGTTTTTACAGTTCATTCAACTCGTATTTGGTGTTGTTGGTTTGGCCTCTGTTACCCACAGATATCTGTATACAATACATATGCATACATACATATGAAAATATATGATTAACATTAAAACAATATAAGGGCTTATCACAGTTACACACGCTCTCTCTGTTGCTCTCTTTGTCACTCGATTCTCTCACTCAGCTGATGACGCGTCATCACATTTCGGTGCCCTTGTGACGTAGCAGCAGCTGCCGCTGCCGCTGTTGCTGTTGCTGCGCTGCTGCTGCTGCGGCTGACGCTTTATCTTGCGCGCCTTTTGCCCTACCCACATTATTCGTGTTTGTGCAAAGCTACGAAGTGATTGCAAAAGAGACGTGCAAATTGTTAGTGCATTATTTTAATTACCTCACTGATACCAAACCAAGCTCGGCTTTAATTGCGACTTAATTACAAATTTAAAGCTTTCTTTAAGCTTGCTCTCACTCTCTCTTTGCGCTAAACTCTGTGTGTGTGTGCGTGTGCGTTGTATGTGGCGTCATATTTTTTTTTTGCAACACAATTGCAATTGCATAAAACAAAAAACGGAATTCATTAACGATAATTGAAAATTTTTAACAACAGCACAAGTGAAATACTCGCAGCTATAAGAAGTTTAGTTGAAATTAAATAATTAATTATGGCTCAGGTTAAACCGAAACAAAGCAAACAGGGCAAACAAGCTTCTGCCGCTAAAAAGGTAACATATCAACCAGCTACCCATCTCTCCATCATCTGTTTAACAGCGAGCTTTTAACAAATGACTTAATCATTTTGCTTTCTCACTCCCCCCTTATCGTTGCAGACCGTACAGGAGAAGAGCACGGCACAACAGAAAAAGAATAAACAGAATGCGGCGCAAAAGAAGAAATGCGGTTGCTGTAAATGGGCGCTGGGCAGCATTTTGATTGTGGCCTTGATTGCTGGCTCTCTGTGCTACGACACCGAGGTGAATGGCAAGGGCATCTTTGAGAAATCAGCCACTGGAAAGGTGCTCAAGAATGCCGGCGTGCTGCCCCATGTGCAACGGGGCTGGTATGCCACAATGGGCGCCAGTGCCCGGGGCTACAAGTGGGCCGAGCAACACGTGCCGCCCTATGCCGAACCGGCGATCCAAACCGGCATCAATGTGTGGAAGCTGACGCGCAATGCCTGCTGCAATGCCTATACAAATGGCCTCAACTACTGGCGCATCAAGTGGCCGGCGATGGCCAAGTTTGTGAGTAGCGCTGACATCATTTCTTAACTGTTTATATTTGGAAAGTTTGGTACATGCGAGAGGGAACAACTCAACTCGTAAACCGGTTTTCCACACAATAGCCAAACACTTTAAACCAAGCAGAACTCAAATTAGAGTTGGGAGTTAAGAAAAATTTAAAATAATTGAGATTATCAGAATGAATGGAAAAATCCTAGATAAACTATTTATTGCGTTATCCTAGAAACAAGATACATTTTATAAAAAATTAAAAAATCAATTCAATTATAATTAATTTATTGATAATTCTTATTTTAAAAAGAAGTAATAAAAATTAAAAATAAAAATTATTTCTCAATTTTCATAATAATTTCAAAAAAAGAAGATAGTTTTTTAAGTGCATATAATAATTGATAAAAAAATTAAAAAATATTAAAAAAAAAACAGAATTTTAAAAAATCAGGGATCGTATCTGATAAGTTTTATGAAAAAAGTTATGAAAAAAGAGTTATTTCCTGATTTTTATAAAAAAGTTGAAAATTAACTCTTGTTTTCAATTTTTCTACTAAAAATTATAAATAAGAGTTCAAATCCCTGGTTAAAATTTAAAATACATGTATAAAATATTAAATATATAGATACAGTCGAACTTCCCTAACTCGAACTTCCCTAACTCGAATTTTCTCTAACTCGAACAAAATCGAGTGGCAATAGCATTTACTGAGCAAATTTCATACAAATCGCCTTCCCTAACTCGAACTTCCATAAGTCGAATTTCTCCGTAACTCGAACAAAAATATTGGCCCGTGCTTCTGTAAGTCGAATTTTTCGGGAAAATCTCCAATAAAGCTTGAATTTTTTTTTCGTTTCTGTAATATGCTTTTGTTACCGGCTCGTTTGGATATGTAATATTGATGTACATTAACATATGGTGATGTAATATGATAGAATATTGCATCAACAATTATTTAGGCTTGTGAAATTGCTATAGGAAAGATGTTCGAAATGTACTTCTTTGTCAGCACATCAGTGTACTAAAATGTTTAAAAATGTTTAAGGAAATATTCAAACTTATTAGTAGTTAAGGAATTTGAAAGTAGACCAAATAAATTAAAGTTGCTGAAAAATATGGTATCTCAGCAAAAACATTTTTCATTATTTTAAAAAATTAAATATTAATTATGATGACATTTGAAGAAGAAACCAATTTTTGAGAATATTAACAGGTCTTGAACAAACTGGAATCCTTTTTTGTTGAAAATAACAAGAAAAATTTGCAATTTGGAATGTATTTATGATTGAATGCATTTGTAGTTTCTTTTAATGTACTAAAAAAAAAAATTCCCTAACTCGAAGTCTCCCTAACTCGAACTTTTTTCCTGGATAATGGTGATTCGAGTTAGGGAAGTTCGACTGTATAATATTCCAACTAATCCTTTTTCTACTTTCTCTCCCTATCTATAGATTGATCAATATGTTCCCGATTTCTCGAAAAAACTGGAGGCATTGGCTGCGGGCGCCAAGGATGTGGCTGTCAACAGCTACGACAAATCTGCCACGCTGATCAAGGAGAAGGTGCTAGTGTAAGTGCAGTCAATTTAAATTAAATTGATTATTTGATTAATTAAATTTTAATTCAATTCACAGTGGTCGCTTGTCGCCGGAGAACATTAACCAGGCCCTGAATCAGACGCGCATTGCGGCACTTGAATATTACAATCAGTTCCACAAAAAGGTCGATGCGTATGCCAAGCTCAAATGATTCTAAGCGTCCGGAACGTTTAGCATCATCTTGGTCAGCATCCAATAACAACAAAAACATCAAAAACAAAAAACACAGCAACAATGCGTCATAGTCAAAAAGAAAAAAAAAGAAAAGAAAATGTATAGCAACCCAATTTAAATGCAATTTTTTCGGCATAAAGTCTAAAGTAGCAGGAAAAACGAGAGAACGAGCTAAAAATATCAGCAAAAACAGTTGCAATACTTTGCCTACCTATCTCAGGTGAAGCAACAACAACAACAGCAACAACAACAACAGCTGCTCGTTTTGGCTACATTTAATTAAAGAAAATTATAATTATACATACAATTACAATTAGTAAATTAAACACACATAATCAGCATTTAGTTGTAAAGTGAAGAATATTGTATACCCTGTAAATGAGCTCGCGAGCTGTTTTTGTACAAATTTTTCCACTAGTTTGGAAAAGTTTTTTAGTTTGTTTACAAAATAATCGCGTCGCGAGTTTCGCTCAACGAATTTCTTTTTCCGCAATAAACAATTTCATAATGATAACCAAAATTAATTTATATATTTTTTCAACAACACAATGTATCTTTTCGAAATTTTTCCAAATGCATTTTTGAGGTCGAAGACGCGCAACGAAGTAAATTAAGAACTCTCGATACAACAAACAACAAACATTTCCAATTGCATTTCAAAGCAACAAAATAAATCAAGTAATAAGTAAAATAAAAAAATGTTTAAACAAATGATAGCTACTTAGATATTTAAAGGTTTCTTTGTAATGTTTATCATTTTATTAGTTATTGTGTGTATGCAATTTTTAAGCATTTTCTCAAAAGACTTTCAATTACAATGTGTTTTTTAGTCAGAATATGTTTTTTTAATTGAATTTCAATTTTTATTCCAATTGTAAGTTTAACGTTTTGAAGGATTTTTGCATTAATAAACAAAGTTGAAGAAGATTAAAGAAATTTCAGAATTTGTTTTTCTATTTTCATAACAGTCGCTTTCAGTGTTGCCAACTTTTGTTTGAAAAAAAAAACTGTTTTTGACGGGAGGAACGCTGCAAAACAGCTGAAAAATAAATTAAGAACAGCTCCTATATTTGGGCATTTACAAAAAAATCTAAAAAAAAAAACATTTCAACATAAAAAAGCCAGAATTCCCGCTGCCTGCTGTTAAAAAATTGTTCTAGCAAATGGCCTTTGAAAAAAGCCAGATTTGACGGGAAAAAAGCGAATCTGGCACCACTGGTCGCTTAAGCTGTTATATGTTTACAGTTCACTGTAAAGCTGCAGTGCAGCAGTAGCAAGTACAACAACCAATGTAAGTCTTGGGATATTTTAGTACTTCATTTTCTGCAGGGGTAAACTTAACATTGCGTGGTACCTTAACCGATTTGGGGCATTTTAACAATCCCAGTGGCGGAAACCAGCCACAACCGATTGTTGTAACGCTACGGAATGCATCGGCGAATGTACATTCGTAATCGATACTTTTCTCCAGTTGTTTGAACCTAGGTTGGTAATGGGGCGCTGTTTTGGCTCACACTGTTCTGCCATCGAACATGCACGAATGTCGTTCGGCTTTTGTTATTCTGCTTTGGTTGCAACCAAACATGTGTGTGTTTGTGTTTTGTTGCTTCACACACATGCAAATGCGTAAGTATTAGATGCAACAATTGTTGCAAACACGGGTTGTTGTTTGTGCAAATTTTGTTCGTTTCTTTTCCGACATTGTTTTGTTTGTTTGTTTTGTCGCGTGTCACTTCTGTTTTACCGCGTGGCTGCAACACTTCAACAACTTTAAAGGAAAGTAAATCTGAGTAAGCTTATTGATAAATATATTGTTTTAAACATATAATACATATTTATATTTAATATAAAGAAATGGACTACAATACCGACATCGCCCTT